>JAODAL010004547.1:0-155197 GCA_025379985.1 Phyllomedusa bahiana | reverse complement strand
AAGACTTTTTTAATCCATACAATCCTTTTTTGTTTGTAAAAAATATAAAAAATTTCATAAAAATTTTGGGAAAAAATTTTGTGATTTTGAAATTTCCCCCAAAATTTTCTGCTTTCAAAAAGATAATTATTCACCACAAAATATTTATAACTAGCAAAAAAACCATATGCCCAAAAAAAGGGTTTGGGGCATCTTTTTTAAATGTCAAAAAGACTTTAAAGAGGGGCTTTAGAAACTTAGTATTAATTTTCTCACTTTTCCCAAAAAAATTAGCAATATCCCTTTTTTTTTTAGGGGAAAAAGTCCAGTTCTGACGGGGGGGGCCTTGAGGGCCTGCATGTTGGATACCCCCTTAAATAAACCCTTTCTAAAAACTACAAACCCCCAAAAACGTATTTAAAAAGGGAAGTTTTCAAAAATTTTTAAAGGTATTTAACAAAAAATTAAAGCAAAGTGGGTAAAATTTAAAAATGCCACAATTTTTGAAAATTTTTAAATATTTAAATCCATTTTTCACTGGAAAACAAAAAAGTGCTGGGAAAAAATGCAACTTAAAATTTTTCCCCCCGGGTCGGGCCGTTTTTAAAGAATATCCCATATTTGGCCCTTTTCATTATTTCCCCCACCCAAAAGCCCCAGAAAAGGAGGAGAAACCTACGGGCCCTTTTGGCGCCATTTTCAGGTATGAGGCCACCCTAAGGTCTAAAACTTAAAAAACCCACCCCAAAAAAGAACCCCTTTTGGGAAACAAACCCCCCTTAAGGAATAAACCCAGGGGGCGGGAGTATATAAAATTCCCACAGGTTTTTCACACATTTTTTTTTAAAAAGCATTACCCTTGAAAAAAAAAAATTTTTTCCCCAAAATAATCTTGCAATTTTTAGCTTAAAATGTTTCATTTTTTCCCCGGAACCCCTGGAAAAAAAAAAACCCCCAAAATTTTGTTAACAATTTCTTCCAATTTTCGGAAATACCCTACATGGGGTGTAAACTGCTTTTTGGCGCCATGGCAGGGGGAACAAGGGAGGGAGCGCAATTTGGTTTTTGGGGCGCACAAATTGGGGGGGGGCCAGGGTCGCATCTGCAAAGCCCCCCAAAGTACAGAACAGGTAAAAACCTTCCAAAATTTCGCCCCATTTTGGATTCAACACCCCTCGGGAACCCAAAACTGGGGGTGAAATTGTGCATTTTGGTGCACGGGGTTTCCATGGGTTTTTTTTTAAGCTTTGGGGCCAAAAAAAATGGGGGAAAAACACAATTCGGCCCTTTTGGTTTTTTTTGATTTAAAATTTTACATTTTTCCCCGGGGTGAGTGTAAAATTATGTGATACTATGGGGGGGGTAAAAAATTACAATGATATAGATTTTATATAGTTTTTTTCTTTTTATTACTTTCACACAATAGAAATTGTCATAAAAAATTGCTTTTTTTAGGGTTGTCCAAATTCTGAACCCCATAACTTTTTTTTTTTTCCTTGAGCAAAGCTGTGTAGGGGCTTGTTTTTTGCGGGTTTTTGAGTTTTTTTTTGGGTCCATTAGGGTGCATATTACGCTATTTTCACTTTTATTAAGGTTTTCTGAGATTTTTTGAAAAAAAATACAGCAATCTTGGTATTGTTTTTTTTTTTATTTTTTATAGCATCACGTACGATATGAAAAAACTAGTTTTAAACTCAGAAGGTCAATACAAAACAGCAAACCCCAAATTTTGCAATTTTTCTTTTTTTTTACTGCTTTTATACAAAAAAACTTTTATTCAACCGGGAAAAAACACGTTTTTGCATCGCCATGTCAGAGCCATAACTTTTTAATTTTTTTCTGTTTACGAGCTGTGTAGGGGCTTTTTTTTTGTTGCGGATAGTTACTTTTTTATTAGTTTAATTTTTGGGGGGGAAAAAGGCTTTTTGATCGCTATAAATCCATTTATTGAAAAAAGGATAAGAAAATACTGCAATCCTTTTATTTTTTTTTATTTTTACCACGCTCACCGTGCATATCCGTGAAAATTACTTTAACTTTTTGGGTCATAGTTTACGGCGAACCCTGTTTAAAATAGTTTTTAGTTGAAGCACTTTTTAAAAAAAAAAAAAAAGTTTTTTTTTTATGTGTAAAACAAAATTATGAAAGCTGTCTTCTGACCATCCTTTTTTTTTTTTCCATATACAAGCTTTTAAGGGACTTTTTTTTTGGGGAATGAACTGACATTTAATTTTTACAACCGGGACGTTTTATAGGGGTTTTTGACACTTTTTATTTCCAATTTATATGCGCGGATGAAAAAAAATTTTAATTTTTTGTTTTGTTTTTTTGTTTTTTTTAAAAGCGTTAAAGTACAGGGTTTTAAATTTAAAACACAATTTATAGAGCAGGTCGTTACACACACGGCGATACCAAACATGGGTACTTTATTTTTTATCCTTTTGGGGGTGATTGGCGTTTGAAAAGGGGAAAAGGGCGGTATATGGGTTTTTATTTTATGTTTTGTGTGTATGTTTTACTTTTTATTCACTTTTTTGAACTTTTTTTTTTCACTTTTTGACATTTTTTACTTTTTCCCCAAAAAGGGTTTCTAAAAGCAACATCAGATTCTGTTAGAAGGGACCAGCACAGTATTACTATGTGTACGGACCATGAAACTGTCATCACATCCCACAATGCATGTTGGGGATCATGCTCACAGATTACCCCGGGGAAATGACTACACTTTCCCCCGGCCATCAGTTTGGAGATCCTGCTGAACTGCAGTTTGGCACTTCCGGGAAACAGGCAGGAAGCTCACTCTTCCTGCCTGCGGCTTCATTATCGCAACCATGTCAGGTTGGTAATGAAGCAATAATCCCCACGGCGAACTCACTCCGCTGCGGGGTACGGCATGCGGGCCCCGGTAATTTTACTGCTGGTCCCAGCGCGATCGTTCGCGGGGTCGCCTCAAGCCCGCCCAATCCCAGGACGAATACATACATCCATGCTAACCCCAAAACCCCCTGTACATATGCATACGTCCAATGCCCTTTTAAGGGTTTTAAAGGTTTTTTCCCCAAAAGATAAAATTAAAATGTAGGCAAAGGTAAAAAGAAACAGGTTAAAAAACAAACTTTTTTTATTTTTCTTTTTTAGGAGATAGAGGAGATTTTATGTACTTCTTGTGTGCACAAGTTTCTGTAGGTTACCGATCATCTCTCTGCTCTCATTGCTCCAGCTGCCCTCCGGACTATGGTGACATCACTCCCTGCTGAGTGATCTCTCCAGCACAGGAGCTTGTGTATCTGTGATGCTGACAAACTTAAATCCTTTAGAGCTCTGTAGTCTTGTGCACTACAGTTTAAAAACCACCTGCAATCATGTTGCTGTAACAAGTTAAGCTAGGAATAGCAGAGCTGATATGTCAATCACTGCTGTAGACCCTGCCACAACCTGACCTGGAACTGTGAATCTGAAGCTGGCTGTAGCTCTGTCAAACAGCATGGTGAGACAACCCTCTTTAAGGAGATTAGAGAACAGCAATTGTACATAGAGTGTTTTGCTGACAATATGGCCCATTTTTCATAACCGAGCCTCACTTTAGTTGTATTAAAATCAAAGATATGATTTTAGGATAATCCCTCTGTTAATGACCTAGCTTTATACAGAGAAAACATTTTTTAACAATAATATTAAAAATGTTTGCTTGCAGTTTTTTTGGGCCGTGAATAGTGACTTATCGTGATGTTATTTCATTTTGAGGCATATAAAGTAAATTACATTTAATTAAAAAATGGAGAGGGTGGTGCTTTACCTTTAATTAATTTTATGTAAAATTGCAAAATTAATATTCTCGGCATAATTTTAGCAATTTATCGGAGCCATGAAGTTTTTTTTTTTCTTAGTTATCCAGAAAAGAAATATGGTTTTGGTGCAGGGGATTTTCCTGTCTGGCTAAAAGGTACCATTCAGAATTGTAAATTGGTTACATGTGTACCTTACACTGTCCTCACCTAACCTCATTAAATACAAATAAAATGGCCAACCGAGGAACAACTGCATTTGATTATGGTTGGAGATTTCCCCCGAAATAGTTCCGTTATGATATGGAGTATATTTCTGAAAAGCTTAACCTGCCATGATCCCTGCAGAACAGGGGCCTCTGTGCTTACAAAAGCTTCTGGGAAAGAGGACTAGAAAATGATCACTGTTTGTCTTCTTATGGAATTGGGCATCTTGCTCATTTCTTGCAGGCTCTCAGTAAGCCTAGGGCTACACAGCAACTTTGGTCGTGTGAATTGTGGCCAAAGATCGCAGTGTTGTGCTACATCACAGGTAATAAAAGTGAGTGTGACTTGCTGGATTCCTGACTACTGTCGGGTCGCTTGCTTTGTCAAAATTCAACCACTTTTTTTTTTTTCAGCTGAGACGTTGCAACACATGCCGCACAGCTAAAGTCATCGAATAGTCCTTTATGAAGTCCTCCTACGCGCTTACATCTTGCATGGTCTTTCTTGTTTAAAAGAAAAAGAACTGCATGAGTTTTTTTCATGCCACATTGTTGAGTATTTTTTTTTTTCTTCACATATTTTGTGATTTTTTTTTATCCGTGTATGCTGCACTTGGAAACTGACCTTAAAATGCACCCAAAGGTTGAAAAAACTGCACAAATTAAAAAGCATTATATATGTGTTTTATATTATATATAGTTTTTTGCAATAATGCAAGATGTGAAACCACCCCTTAAAGGGAATCTGTCACCATTTTTATTTATTTTTTACTTATTAAATCAAGACCCTGATCCATATTCTTTTCTTCTTGGCTGTTTTTGTTTTCTGATTGTAGATTTCTCAATTCAGTCGTCTATTTATGGTTGTGGGGAACGCATTCTTGCCTGCGCTGCTTTAACAGTAGTCAGAGAGAGACTTTACAGCAGCTTCATACACATAGCAGCCTTAAAGGGGTTGTCTCACTACAAAGATCATAGTTTAAAATAAGGGGACTAAACATGTAAGCATGTCCGTCCATGGTTAACATTAGCAAAGTGCTATGGTTTATAAGAACGGACTGGTTTATGTGTGTTTAGCAACGGAGTGGACACCCAGGTCGGGTTACGCCCAACTAATGTGTTACTCGCTTTCAGCTGAGCGTTGTGTCCTGCCCAGTTCGCACACGAGAGTGCGCATAGTATGTGGAGGCCGTGCACAGGTCGCAAATGGGGGCTTGGATATAGGAAAGAGAATCACTTTTGTAATAGAAATGGGCAGTCCCATGTGAATCATCACAGGGAACACAGCTGTACCGTGCAGTCCCACGCAAATCACATTTGTGCCTCAGATGTGCAGTCGCACGTAAATCACTTTTGTGCCCCAGATGTGCAGTCCCATGTAAATAAGACAGAGAACACAATTGTACCATGCAGTCCCACGCAAATCACTTTTGTGCCTCAGATGTGCAGTCCCACGTAAATCACAGACCGAACACAGCTGTATCGTGCAGTCCCATGTAAACCACTATTGTGACTTACATGCGCAGTCCCACTTAATCACTTTTGTGATACAAATGCCCGGTCCCATGTAAATCACAGACCGAGAACACAGCTGTGCTGCCCCACGTAAATCACTTTTGTGACTCAGATGTGCAGTCCCACGTAAATTACAGAGAGAACACAGCTGTACTATGCAGTCTTACGTAATACACTTTTTGTGACACCAATGCCCAGTCCCACATAAATCACAAAGAACACAGCTGTGCTGTGCAGTCCTACGTATATCACTTTTGTGACTCAGATGTGCAGTCCCACATAAATTACAGAGAACACAACTGTATTATGCAGTCCCACAGAATACACTTTTTGTGACACAGATGTGCAGTGCCACGTAAAAAACACTTTTGCTACGCATATGTGCAGTCCCACGTAAATCACTTTTGTGACACAGATGCGCAATCCCACATAAATTATAGAGAGAGAACACAACTGTACTGTGCAGTCCCACATAAACCACTTGAGACAGATATGCAGTTCAATGTAAACACGAACAGATAAAGTGTATAGTTTTGTTCTGCAGATCTGTAGGTGTAATAATCTGCAGGATAAATCATTATGTGAGAGAGAGACAGAGAAAAAAAATCACCCATCTTTCCCAGAGTCTTGAACGTCAAATGCCCATTCTATTTACAAAGTATGTATAAAGAGAGAGAAAATTTAGATTTACATTATCAAGTTATACTTAGCTTTTCACATCCAACAATTTTTTAGGCTATGTCTATACAGCTAATACTGAAATGCCATCGTATTTTGGATGGCATTTTGTCATTTGCTGTGTGCACATAGTCTTGGTCTCGGACAGCTGAGAACCTCTCCCTTCCCCTCAGCTCACACAGAATGAATCATCACGTGCACGGTGTCTGCAGAGAGTGTATACTCCCTGCTGGGAGGAGAAACACACCCCTGCCTTTCACAAGCTCTGCTTGGCAACCAGCACAAAAGGCTGCCAAATGCTGTAGCGAGACAACCCCTTTAAGATTGTCTCACTTCTATAGGAGAATTTTCTAGTCCTGCTCTGTGACCTGGGAAAAAGCGTGAAGGGAGGTGGAGAGGGGGATCTGTGACATCTCATATTGTGATTGGTGGACCCTGTGTTATCTATACACATAGCCCCCCATAATCCTATACAGACAGCAAAATTTTAAAAAAATCTACGGAAAATAAAAACAGCTCTTTGCAGATGATACTAAGCTCTGTAACGTAATCAACACAATAAAGGATAATGTGTTATTACAAAGGGATCTGGATAAGTTGGAGGCCTGGGCAGAGAAATGACAGATGAGGTTTATCACAGATAAATGCAAGGTTATGCACATGGGGAGGAAAAATCCATTATATGATTACATGTTAAATGGAAAAACGCTGGGTAAAAGTGACATGGAGAAGAATTTGGGAATCCTGGTGGACAGTAAACTTAATTGTAGCGGCCAAATAGGATCATGTATTAAAAGGGGCATAGATGCACATGATGAGAACATTATTCTCCCATTATACAGGTCACTGGTTAGACTACACATGAAATATGTGATACATTTTGGGCACCAGTGCACAGGAAAGACATTGTAGAGCTTGAACAGGTACAAAGGCAGGCAACAAAAATAATAAAAGGACTGGGTGGACTGCAAGACCCAGAACGATTAGCAAGATTGGGGTTATTTAGTTTAGAGAAAATACGGCTTCGGGGGGGACATAATAAATATGTTTAAATACATTAAAGGTCAATATAGAGATCTCTCCCAAGATTTATTTATACCCAGGACTGTATCTAGAAGAAGGGGAGAATAGAGGAATGAAAGTTTCTACATAAACATCGAAAGGGATTCTTTCTGTTAGAGCAGTGAGACTGTGGAACTCTCTGACAGAGGAACTTGTCATGGTAAATTCACTAACAGTTCAAAAAGGGTTTGGATACATTTCTGGAGCGTAGTATATAACAGGTTATAGTGACTAGGATTCTGGAGAGGGGTCATTGATCCAGGGATTATTCCGATTGCCAGATTTTTTCCCTCAAATGAGGACAATTGGCTTCTACCTCATTGGGATTTTTTGCCTCTCTCTGGATCAACACTTTTTTCAGCCTTACAAACTATGTAACTAGCTACGAGGAAAGACTATGAATAAATATCTTGTTTTAATTAGTAAAAAATAAAATAAAATAAAAATTGGCGCTAGTTTCCCTTTAAAGTGAAGATCCACCTGGAAGAGATTGTGATTGTGGCATCTTTGAGAGGTGAGATGTGGGCCAAACTGGCAAACCACTCTAAACTGAATTAAAGGAGGTTCATTGTTTTTTTACTTTTGGATGTTAGTAGTGGACCGAGGTCACACAATCCATGAATATGATTTTCTGCCTCACATCTATGACTTATTGGAGTATAATTTTTGGCTACATTTAAAGCGAATATCAAATCTTGAACACCATTTTTTATTTATCTGAGGAGGTCCAAAATTTGGGGACAATTAACTTCTTTATAGTGGCCAAAGCTTTAGGGGCCGTTTACACTGCACAGTACAAATACCGGTCGGTTTATCCGTGCACACGGCCACAGGGGGACGGCTTTTCTCCACGATTAGCGGAGAAAATCCCTCCCCCTTCTCATAGACATGTTCATATTTGGCCCGAAAACCGGACGGAAGAATGAACATGATCCGCCAGGCAGAAAACCCGTGCAGTGGGGACCGCTATGCAGGTTTTCCATAGAGGCCCGTTTTAAAAGTTTTCACCCAGTTTGCAGACTGTTTTCAAAACCAAAAACCGGGTGAAAACCCGTGCTGTGGGGAAAAGCCATTTAGAACTTCAGAACTGATGTATAGACTTGTTAAAATGATAAAATTCTGACTGACTGCAATTACCATAGGGGGGAGCTTACTGGGGACTGTTAATAGTATAATGTTGTACCGTGTTAGCCATAGAAATTAGTAGAAGAGTGAAGAAATCAGGCGATACCTTTTTCAGGCTAACTGAGTATATTTGATGGTGAGCTTTCGAGAGTACTAGCTCCCTTCTTCAGACATGGTGTTATACAACAAACTGAAAATACACAGACTTTTTATACACAAAAGACATGGACCTTCAAAGGAGCTTAGAATTCTTAAAAATAACAAAATGCGAAATATAGGTAGAGCAGTTATTTACAACAGGTCAAGAAATCAACTATCTGGAAACTTGTGAGGCATGACGGAGGGGTCAGTAATTCTGCGTCTTATCTCGTAGCCATCAGATGTAATTTGTGGCTCTCACAGTTCACACATAGTTTGACATGAAGCTGGCATGAATATTTAGCCCATTTTGCAGAGTCTGAAATTTTTGCATTAATTTAAATTCCCACTCCTTTCTCTCCCTCTGCGTCTTAAAATGTCCCATTAAAACCATAATCTTCAAATCTTCAATAGAATGGTCATCTCTGGAGAAGTGTTGTGCCAATGGGAGATCTGTTCTGCTGTTATTAATAGTGAATCTATGTGAGTTCATGCGCTGGCTGAGTTTCTGCACTGTTTCCCCCACATAAAGGCCCGTGGTCGGACATTGCGCACACATGATATGTCTTTTGTGTATAAAAAGTCTGTGTATTTTTAGTTTGTTGTATAACACCATGTCTGAAGAAGGAAACTAGTACTCTCGAAAGCTCACCATTAAATATATTCAGTTAGCCTGAAAAAGGTATCTACGGACTGTTAATACATTGAACTCAATAATAAAACTGTATGCAGTAAGCGCCCTCTAGCAGTGGCTACATCCAGTCAAAATTTAATCATTAATGGTCTATGCAGGTGATCAGGAGCTCTGGATCAGAAAAACGGCTATTGACATACAGTATATTACAAATAAATTGGCCCAGCATTTCGTTTCTTACTTTAAGGTCAGTAAGTAACAGATGATACATAGTGGATCGTTTTCCCCGCTTGCCCTGGTTGTGGTCTTTTGTGCAGATTTGATTACAGTGGGTGGAGCGATATTTAGCAGGTCATGCTTCTAAGCAGATTTACATGATGATGTAGAGAGATCACGGAGACGAACAAAAATCCTATTAGATTGTAGAGCGCAAAGTTTTGTGACATGTTAAATGATTATCCTCCTGGGAGAGAAAATATGAGGCTCTTAAAAGCCATTCAGCCGAGAGAATCTGCACCTCCGCTGCGTCCTCCTGGGACTTGTCTATTACATTATGTGCTGATTGCTCGGCTGTCAGTGTGCCGTGCCTCGGAGGTTACTGAGGGCTGCTGCAGAGGAAATGAAACCGGTTCTCTCTGGGAGATTTACACAAGATCTGTAGCTACAGGAAGTAGTTTTTGGTTTGGTGGCTTACAATATACCGTAATCACAAACAGGATGTGCATCTCTGAATACAATACAGATCACACGGCTCCCAATTGTCTTGACGGCTCTTGTCACCGTGGTAACTGATTAACAAATTAAGGACATCAATAATGTCGTTTCAACAACTTGTGCTATGACAAAGTAGCTTGCCAATGAATATTGTGGGCACAGTGGAGTCCCGTATGATGGCTTAGTATACGAATATAATGGAAATATACACAGCCGAGTCACATTATTATGACCACTTTCTACTTTCAATGTTATCAGTGGATCGATTCATGAATGAGTCGCGTGTGGCGAGTTGGCTTAGTGGGTATATAGAGTGCCATAAGCTGTCTGTACACACACCCCTCTTTGCTTTCTTTGGTGAAAGGGGCAATTTATCAGGGTTGCCAAAGGGGTTAATTGATGCATTTTGTGGCATGGGTGGCGGTATTTCTGAATTCGCGCAGTTGGGAAAGTGTTCACATGCTGCTGAGCTGAAAGTGTTGAATAAGTGGACAAATGGCTCCATCGCAAATAAGCAACATGGAAATTGCAAAGCACCATGTGCCACTGATGTAAGAGGTGAATGTCAACCTCATATGTGCACAAGTGTGATACAACTCGCTGTCAACCAGGGAGCTACCAGACTTGTGTCTAAGGGTACTTTCACACGGTGCGTTTTTGACGCGTTTTTACTTAATTAATGCTGTACATTGCTGCACAAACACCGCGTGAAAACGCACCGTGTGAAAGCACCCTAAAGCTGTAGTTTAGTTATTTCTACTGCATGTGGCACTCCAGAGCAAACAGATGGTCATTGGACCTCTGCTATGAAAGCTGCATTGACAGAAAGGGCTTCAATTTTTATGGTACTATTGGAATTCGACCTCCACCTGTTAGCAAAGGCCTTCTCTGATGGGTCATGTTTTCTGATTCATAAATGGATGGATGTGAACAGACACCCTGCAACCATTGCTGGAAGAACTCAAGCTGGTGGTGGCAGGATTATGGGCTGGGGAATGTTTTCATGGCATTCTCTGGGCCCACTCATCCATGTGGAAGGCATTTTCAACTTATTTGGGAATGATCCATTGTTGCAGATCACGGACACCATACATGCTGATGGTCTTCCCTTGCGGATGGGATCTTCTAGCAAGACAATGTGACCTGTCACAACTAGATATGTCTGACATTGTTTGGACGAGCATGGCCAAGACTTCCAAGAACTACCGAGGTCCCCTAGTTCCCCTGACTTGAATCCAATGGAGCATCTGTGGGACCACCTTGATGGTTGGTTTTGCTCTATGGTTCCTCCCCCTCGCACCCTCCAGCAGCTGTGGGATGCATTGAGCATGGCTCCGGATACCTGGGACACCCTACCATGACCATACTAAGTAATTTCCCGCCCTTCTAGTTACTGTTCATGCTGCACATGGCAGTTACTCAGGGTATTCACTCATGGTCATGATAAATTTGACTTAAATGTGTATGTTTAAGTGAATGATGCCGTGCTGCTATTCTGTGTATAATGTTTTACAAGTTTCAGTTCACCACCATTTTCAAGATCACTGCTTGCTGTCATAGAATGATATCCTGACTGCACACCCAGTAGCAGAAATGTTATACATATCCAATCCCTCTCACAGCTGAGAGTTTGCACCTATTGTATTCTGTCTACATGATCTTCTGTGGGCTTAAATACATCAGTAGCACAAATCCTTCTCCGTTACTGTTTGTTACAATTTGTCAGGGAAGGTAAAATATATTAGTCTGAAGAACAGACTGTTTAGCTCACTAGACTGTCTGGTACTGAATACATTGTGATAAACTCTGAGCTTTGAGAAGTATTAGTTCTAATTACAGTCAGTGGATGCTTCCATTTACCGAATAAGTATTTAAACAGAAAAACAGAGTATATCGGAAATTGCAGAACTTTTTACACAATGTTTAATCAATAATTGTATAAAAACCTTGACTATGTCTACGCAGCACTGGTTTTTGGTCAGATTTTAAATACCGAATCCGCCGAAAGTCCAACGTTAACCAGTGCCCCATACACCTCAATAAAAAAAATCTGTGGTTTTCTGTTCAGTTTTGAAATTTGGCGGATTTTAAAACCTGTTCTATCTTCTGCCAGGTTCCCGTATAGTCAATGTAATGGGCCGGCTGGAAATCCAAAAACTGACCACAGTTTCGGCACAACACTGCTCAAAGAAACGCGGCACAGCGATGTTCAAATGCCATTGGATTTCCGACGGTATTTTAACTGTGCTGTGTGTGTAACTTAAGAATGTGACAAGGCACATGGTCGGGTCTAAAAAATGGTTGGTACCAACTCAGTTTTTTCAATAGTGTTTCTAAGCTCCACAAAGATAGGGTCCTGCTTTGCTCTCGGAAATACTCTCAGTTTTATCAAGAACCTGTAAGAATGTAACCCATAACCAAAGCCAAGAATATGGCCCTGTAATTTCACCTTAACGGGGTTGTCCACTTTATTAACTTGAAATCTTCTAAAGCTTTGGAAACAGGTTTTCTAAAGGGGGGTCTGCTGTGGCCCCATTCACATCATACTATTCATCTATGTTCGTGTTATTATTATTATTATTACCATTTATTTTGGAGCGCCCTTGATTCCAGGGCGCTGTACATTTCAGGCGGGTACATAAATAACAGTTCTTCAATTACAAAGTGACACTAAGTGACTAACAACTGGTACAGAGGGAGAGAGGGCCCTGCCCGTGAGGGCTTACAATCTACAGGGAAGGGGTGAAGAGACAGAAGGTGAGGGGCAGACGTGTTTGTGGGGCGGAGCGGTGCAACACGGTTAATGTTTGTTATAGGCAATCCTGAAGAGGTAGGTTTTCAGGTTTCGTTTGAAGCTGGTGAGAGTGGGGGAGAGCCTGACGTGTTGGGACAGTGACTTCCATTGTGTGGGGGAAGCACAAGAGAAGTCTTGGAGACGGTTATGTGAGGAGGTGATAAGAGGAGAGCAGAGGAGAAGGTACTGTGAGGAGCGGAGGTTGCGTGAGGGGAGGTATTTAGAGATTAAGGCAAAGATATATGAATGGGAGAGGTTATGGAGAGCCTGTAGGTCAAAGTTGCTAGCTTGAACTGGATTCGCTGGGCAATGGGTAGCCAGTGAAGGGATCGGCAGAGGGGAGAGGCAGGCGAGGAGAGAGGTGAATCAGACGGGCAGCAGAGTTAAGGATGGTTTGGAGTGAAGCGAGGGTGCTAGCTGGCAGGCCACAGAGAAGGATGTTGCAGTAGTCAAGGCGGGAGATGACGAGGGCGTGGACAAGCATTTTTGTGCTTTCAGAGTTAAGAAATGAGCGGATTCGGGAAATATTTTTTGGTGGAGGTGACAGGCAGAGGTGAGGGTTTGGATGTGCGGTTTGAAGGACAGATTGGAGTCAAAGGTTATCCCAAGGCAGCGGACCTGTGGTGCTGGTGAGAGAGTGTAGCCATTGACAGTGATAGAGAGATCAGGTGGAGGGATAGAGTGGGACGGTGGGAAGATAATAAATTCAGTTTTCTCCACGCTTAGTTTTAGGAGACAGGAGGAGAAGAAGGAGGAAATGGACGAAAGACAGTCTGGGATCCGGGAGAGTAGAGAGGCGACATCTGGGCCAGAGATGTAGAGTTGGGTGTCATCAGCATACAGGTGGTATTGAAAGCCGTGTGAAGCTATGAGCTGACCCAGGCTGAGGGTGTAGATAGAGAAGAGTAGTGGGCCCAGGACTGACCTCTGGGGGACACCAACAGAGAGCGGGCAAGAGGAGGAGGTGGAGCGAGCGAGTGTGAGAAACGCTGAATGTCCGATCAGTGAGGTAAAAGGAGATCTAGGAGAGGGCCTAGTCCGTGATGCCGAGGGAGGAGAGGATGTGTAGGAGAAGTGAATGGTCGACAGTGTCAAAGGCAGAGGAAAGGTCTAGGAGGAGAAGCACAGAGTAGTGGCGTGAGGCTTTGGCAGTTACTAGGTCGTTGGTGACCTGTGTTAGGGCGGTTTCGGTAGAGTGGTGGGGACGGATGCCAGATTGGAGCGGGTCAAGGAGAGAGTTGGTGGAGAGATGGGAGGACAGCTGAAGATGGACGTGTTGCTCAAGGAGTTTAGAGGCGAATGGAAGCAGTGAGATGGGGCGATAGTTGGACAGTGAGGAGGGGTCAAGAGATGGTTTCTTAAGGATGGGGGTGATGGTAGCGTGTTGAAAGGGGGAAGGGAAGATGCCAGAGGTTAGCGATAGGTTGAACAGATGGGTGAGGGCTGGGATGATAACAGTACTAAGGTCAGGGATGAGGTGGGATGGCAGTGGGTCAAGACAACAGGTGGTGAGGTTCGATTTGGACAGTAAAGAGGAGAGCTTGTCAGGAGTGGTCGGAGAGAAGCAAGTTAGAGGGGAATAGTCATGAGCAGGTGCAGAGGTGGGCTGTGGGGACACCGCAGGAATAGAGGTAGGCTGAGGGACCTGCAGGGTGAAGCTTTGTCTGATGAGATTTATTTTATTATGGAAGTGAGTTGCAAAATCATCTGCTGAGAGGCGAGCAGGGGGCGGGGGTGCAGGTGGATGTAGGAGAGAGTTGAAAGTGTAAAAAAGTTGTCTGGGGTTGTGAGACAGGGAGGATATGAAAGTCGTGAAGTAGTATTGGTTGGCTGAGGTGAGTGCGGATTTAAATGTGTGTAGTGATTCTTTATATGAGGTGAAGTCGTCGATGGAGCGGGTTTTCCATTGGGACATTGTTAAAAATGTATCCCAATGGATATCGTGGCGAGGCTGAGACAGTCATAGATTTCTATAGGGCAGATGTAGTCCAACATGGACTACGTTTGCTGGATAGAACTTTATGGCCTCGCCAGCTGAATGCCACAAATGGGGATGATTACTTGATGTGAATGGAGCATTACATTGATAAATGACTGCTAAAACATATCCCTGTGTAAGGCTTTATTTCTCCTTGAGGATTGCTGTAGGGAAACAGTAGCTTACAAATTTTTCCACTGATTTGCAGCTCAGTAACAAGGATTTTTAGCAATGTTACACTTTGTGACCAGCCTCTTGATGGCCATTATTCCATTACCTTGCCATAGTACACTCACCGGCCACTTTATTAGGTACACCTGTCCAACTGCTCGTTAACACTTAATTTCTAATCAGCCAATCACATGGCGGCAACTCAGTGCATTTAGGCATGTAGACATGGTCAAGACAATCTCCTGCAGTTCAAACCGAGCATCAGTATGGGGAAGAAAGGTGATTTGAGTGCCTTTGAACGTGGCATGGTTGTTGGTGCCAGAAGGGCTGGTCTGAGTATTTCAGAAACTGCTGATCTCCTGGGATTTTCAACGCACAACCATTCTCTAGGGTTTTACAGAGAATGGTCCGAAAAAGAAAAAACATCCAGTGAGCGGCAGTCCTGTGGGCGAAATGCCTTGTTGATGCCAGAGGTCAAAGGAGAATGGGCAGACTGGTTCGAGCTGATAGAAAGGCAACAGTGACTCAAATAGCCACCCGTTACAACCAAGGTAGGCAGAAGAGCATCTCTGAACGCACAGTACGGCGAACTTTGAGGCAGATGGGCTACAGCAGCAGAAGACCACACCGGGTGCCACTCCTTTCAGCTAAGAACAGGAAACTGAGGCTCCAATTTGCCCTAGCTCATTGAAATTGGACAGTAGAAGATTGGAAAAAAAACGTTGCCTGGTCTGATGAGTCTCGATTTCTGCTGCGACATTCGGATGGTAGGGTCAGAATTTGGCGTCAACAACATGAAAGCATGGATCCATCCTGCCTTGTATCAACGGTTCAGGCTGGTGGTGGTGGTGTCATGGTGTGGGGAATATTTTCTTGGCACTCTTTGGGCCCCTTGGTACCAATTGAGCATCGTTGCAACACCTTGTGGAATCTATGCCACGAAGAATTGAGGCAGTTCTGAAGGCAAAAGGGGGTCCAACCCGTTACTAGCATGGTGTACCTAATAAAGTGGCCGGTGAGTGTATATAATATTTTGTATGATACTGCCTGGCACGTTCTTATGTAAATGGATTATTGTACTTTGTTTCCATCCTCTTTTGATGTGAAGGCAGAGCTGGCTCTGGCTACTTCTGTCTCCAAGACACTGGCATCATATATTTCATTACAGTAGACATTGCTTTACAACGTCTTTATTAATAGAAGGGGAACATCTCTCCTTATGGAGAGCACCAGTTAAGGTGTGTAGTGTTTTGATTGCCTTTTAGGCCACTACTAAGCATCTGCATATCACACGGCATTATGGGAAAGGAGCTGGGAAGCTCACTGCGCCCTCTATTGGTTTTACGTCTTTATTAAGAATAGATGTATCCAGGCGGGGCCATGACATCCACCTGCTGTTTGATGCTAGAATCCATTGGTCCCTTATCCTGCTTATTTTTCTTGTGTATGTTGTGGAGACCAGACTACGAGTGGCTCATCTGCAGCCGTTTGGCAGTCTGAGGACATTCGTTGGCAAAGTGCAACATTTTCATTGTGCGATATCACAGACGCCAGTAATTATAATGTACACAGAAAACAATTCTTTGATCAAAATTCTGTGCCTGGCAGCAACATGGCGCAGCAGACACCACTTAGAAACACTGCAGATTGAGGCAGAGAAGAGAACTGATTATAGGTATGACACTAGAAACAAGGCGGCTGATTTATTAAGCAAAAAGCACCAGAATTCTGTTGGAGATTGCACCAGTCGTGGTGTGCACAATCTGTGCCAAATATACTATGTTTTAGGCACGGTCTTGTGGCATTTTTATAAATCCAGTTTCCCTCATTTTTGCCATCTTTAATGTCATCTACTCTCTTTCTTCCAACTGAGTAATGTTACACAGTCTTGTCCTTCAGAATGCCTGCCTCAACTCCCAGGGTGCAGGGCTTGTTCAAATGGCATCCAAAGTGGCTGTTTCTGAAAAGTTAGAAATGTAGAGTTTAGGGAAAGAAAACAAAAATGTCCACATACTGGAGCACATTTACCGATTCTGTCTAATACTTTGTGTAAACTTCGACAAGACGGTCTGAAAATGCATCATATTCTTCACAGTGGATCAGCTCATGCTGTACGAAACTTCTGGCTCAGGTATACCACTTTGTACTATCGAGATAGTGCACTCGACCCGAAAAGGGCGCCCTTTCGGGGCGAGTGCTGTATCTGGATCGGACTAGTATAGTGATAGCGATAGTGCTTTTTCTATTATATGGTATATACTGTCCAATGGGGCAACGGAGTCTACTGTGACAAGGTCTTCAGAACCGTGAGTTTTTGACCACATTTTTGACCACATTTTTCTCCCTCTTATAGGGGCACTGCTCCCTGCTAATAGGTATTTGGTACAATGTCTTTTTTGCTGTGATTAGCTAGACATTGTCCACTTGCTTTTGTATTTAGGTACTGATATACACCGGGTACTTTATACATATACAGTTGTATATGTGTGAGGCCATTTTTATATATAAAGGATAATTATTTTAATGCATATCTATTAAAGATTATTGTTTTAGGAATTTTTCTTTTGATCTGTGAGACGGTTTTCTATATTCCTATTATTATCTCTTTTTTCTGTCAGTGTAGACATGGCCTAAATGAAACAGAAAAGTTTACAAGAGGCTGAATACAAAAGTTAGAAGAGGAAAATGCGGTTTCTGTTGCTGTAGCCTAATCTCTGCTCAGAAGCTACAGGGAGATTATGTTGGTAGAAAGTGGTCGCCTTGATTGGCTTGACAAACAGAACCCTGCCCTTTGCACACCATCAGTGAGATGATAAAAACCATTTTTGATTTTCACACCCTAGAAAAGAATTTGTATCGGCAGTGTTTGACGGCCAGAAGACATGGCTTTACCTTACTGGCTGCTGCTTCCTTCAAGGCATCACATTTGAAGAGTGTCTGCATGTGGGCTACCTGTCACACTCCACAAAGATTTGTCCGTTGTCTTCCTTGATATTCTTCTGAATGTGTATGATCTATAAATGAGTTTGGGCAAAGTGCCCCACTGTTCCCTCCCCATAAATTGTCTCTATAGCAATTCTGGAGCATCATCTTTTATATCTCTGTATTATATTATATCTCTGTATTTGTGGTGTTCTTGTCAGGTGGGTGTTACCATTACAGTTATCAAGGGGCATGTCCCTGCACATACAGACTCTGCCAGCACTGATTGGACATGGTCTGACTTTGCAATGATGTACCCCAATAGGTAACACCCATCTGACTGATTCTTTAATACATTTCTAGAATTAACAAGAGTTATAAGAGAAGATGCTCCAGAATTGTTATTTCACAGGGAACACAAGGATTTACTAAAACAGACATGTCAGAAATTGCCATTGGTTCTCTTAAAGGAGATCTGTCGGTAGAAAATTTTATTGGGATTTTTTTTTAGATTTTATGTAAATAAAAGTTAAAGGGGTTGTCTCACGTCAGGCTTTCATTCCACCTTGCTGCTGTTTTCTGTGTTGGATTTTTCAAATCTTTGGCGGCATTACTGGCTTCCTGGTCTCCTCTCCCCCTCCCTTCATGTAGGTGACATCATCATGCTGCTGTGCTCGCTTCCAATAGATGCAGAGACTAATTCAATCAGTCTCCGCATTGGAAGGGAGAGCATTTGTCTAGATACGTTTTCCTCCCCCTGCTGCACTCCTATTTACAGTTCAATAGCATCCATCCATGTGTCATTCTACAACCAAACTCATCCCCCTCCCCTCATCGCCCCCTGGGCAGCAGATTGTCTCTTCGCTCCCTTATCTGCCTAATTATTCACTGCATGTTGACTATTACCTGCTGGAGTAGTGTGAATAGGTAGACAGGGAGAGTGAATGCTAATGAGTATTCTGAGGAGTGGATGACTTTGGTAGGAAACAGTTAAGGCTATGTCTACACTGCATCAGAGAAAAAACGGCCCTTAAAGCGGCCGTTCTTTCTCTGATGCAGGACCGCGGCTTTTGTCACGCTTTGTGCAAAAGCCGCGGCCGCTTCTTGTTTTCCCGACGTCCCCCATACAATAGTATTGTATGGGAAGACGTCAAGAAGACGAGAAGCACCGGCGTATTATACAACATGTTGTATAATACGCCGCTGCCGAAAGACGGGCAGAGAAAAGACGAGCTGTGTAGACTGAAACTCGTCTTTTCTATTGCCGGCTATGGGACCGCACTGACGATTGTATCTCCGGCGCTTTTAAAAAACAAAAAGCGGCGGAGATACGATCGTAATCATGTGCAGTGTGGACATAGCCTCACAGGCAGTGAATAATAATTAGGAAGGCAAGCTGGCCCTGAATCAAGGCTCTGCTCTGAGACAGGAGAACTTGCATGCCCGACTCCGACCTGCTGTGATGAGATGCAGGAGCCAGCAGCCAGGTCGGTTCCCATAGAGACCTGAGCAGCCTCTGGTGCCCCTACAAGACAAGTTATCTAGAAATTGGTAGGGTATTTGTAATATATTGCAAAATTGCTTGTTTTTTAATGATCTTTAATTTGAAATATAATCTTTGTAGTGAGGCAACCCCTTTAAAGGGGTTTTCCCATCTCATAAAATCCTCTCTGAGGCTGACTTGTAGCTCTCTGCAAGCCGGCCTCAGAGAATGGGAAAATGGCGGTGCCTCGGCAGCTGTCCGCCATTCATTTCTAGTGGAGTCTTAATTCTAACCGAGCACACTCACTCAGCTATATTCAGAATTCCCATGAAAATGAATGGGGAGAGTTGTACAAGCACTGCCATCTCCCCGTTTTCTGAGGCCGGCTCACAGCAGGCTACAAGTCAGCTTTTATTTTACACTGAAACTCTGCAAGTTTCTAATTATCTTTTGTATTGTGCATCCATTCTTTCCCCTTTTTCAAGATCCCTTCTTGTGGTCAGTGAATCTGCTGAAAAAAAACATATGTACTTGAACAGGATTTTGTAAGGGAGAGCTCTGATACAGTGTAACAAGTGAGGGACCCATTTTTGCAGTACATCACCAGTTTTCAGTTTCTGCTTGTATATTAGGGGTTTGTTGTTCACTGACCGCTAGCAGAGATCTTGGAGAGAAAAAATATATATACTTAGATTTTACAGGACATTTCTTGTCCAGTCCTATTGTTTCTGCTGGAGAGATTAATATCATGCTGTCTATATACATTTCAGGTGTTGGCAGATCCTGATGGCATGATCTAATGTTTTGGGGAGATACAAATCATCCTAAGGCATCCATATTGGGTGATTGGTGGGGGATAAGTTAGAATAGCCTTGTTATATGAGCTAGAAATGAAGGTGAATGGCATGTGCCAATCCTTGTGCTTTTGTTTTCCCCAAGCAGCATGAGGTTAAATGTTCACATTGTAAATGGTAGGTTGGGGCCATAAATTGTTTTTCTTCCCTGTTGAGTTCATTTTTATTCTATTTCCAATCCACTAATGTCACAGGAATGGAATGAGAGGGATTAGACCTTGTCCCCCCCACACTCTCCCTGAGGAGCAGCCGTGTGTGATTGTGCAGATACACCCAGCTGGTTATAACTGCAAACAGATCCGTGTGCTCGCTTGCCGAGAGGAAAAGTGGAGTCCAGGACGCTACGTCTTAGCTTGACAGGACGTTGATAATCCCTTGCCAGGGTTCTGGACAAGCCTCGGTTATACCAAGCTGTGCTGAGTCTGGAGAAAGTCCAGAGGGGCACAACGTCAATTATGAAGGAAGTATCAGTCAGATTCCCACTGATTAGCAAATGAAAGCATCCTAACCAAGGTAGAAAACCCACTTAAGAGCTCAGTTACCCTTTTGTGGAATGTGAAATTGACCATTTTTATTGAATTAAACTGATCAAAAGAAAAATAAAGGGAACACTTAAGCGACTAAGCAACACAATGTAACTCCAAGTCAATCACACTTCTGTGAAATCAACCTGTCTAGTTATGAATCAACACTGATTGTGAATCAATTTCGCCTACTGTTGTGCAAATGGAAAACAACAAATAGAAATGATAAGTAATTAGCAAGACAACCCTTATAAAGGAGTGGTTCTGCAGGTGGGGACCACAGACCATTTCTCTGTTCTCATCGTTTTTGGCTGTGGTTTCGTTCACTTTTGCATTTTGTCATTGCTCTCACCCCTAGCGGTAGCAGGAGGCGGTGTCTACAACCCACAGAAGTCGCTAAGGTAGTGCAGTGTATCCAGGAAGACACATCATTGCGAGCTGTGGCAAGAAGCTTAGCTGTGTCAGCACCGTGTCCAGAGCATGAAGCAGTAACCAGGAGACGTGGAGGGGGCCATAGGAGGGCAACAACCCAGCAGCAGGACCACTTCCTTCTCAATTGTGCAAGGAGGAACAGGAGGAGCAGTGCCAGAGCCCTGCAAAAATGACCTCCAGCAGGCCACTAATATCCACGTGTCTGCTCAAACTGTCAGAAACCGATTTCATGAGGGTGATATGAGGGCCCGACATCCACAAGGCGGTATTGTGATTACAGCCCAACACTGTGCAGGGCGATTGGCATTTGCCAGGGAACACCAAGATTGGCAGATTCGACATTGGCGCCCTGTGCTCTTCATGGATGAGAGCAGGTTCACACTGAGCAGATGTGCCAGAGCCTGGAGACGATGTGGAGAACGTTCTGCTGCCTGCTACATCCTCCAGCATGACTGGTTTGGCATTGGGTCAGTAATGGTGCGGGGAGACATTTCTTTGGAGGGCCGCACAGCCCTCCATGTGCCAGCCAGAGGTACCCTGACTGCCATTCGGTACCTGGATGAGATACTCAGACCCAATGTGAGATCATATGCAAGTGCAGTGGGCCCTAGATTCCTTCTGATGGATGACAATGCTAGGCCTCATGTGGCTGAAGTGTGTCATCAGTTCCTGCATAATGAAAGCCTTGATGCTATGGACTCACCTGCCCGTTCCCCAGACCTGTATCCAATCAAGCACATCTAGGACATCTGGTCTCCTTACATCCATCAACACAACGTTGCAGCACACTGTCCAGGAGTTGACTGATACTTTAATCCAGGTCTGAAAGGAGATCCTTTAGGAGCATGCCCAGGCATTGTAGGGAGGTCATACAGGCACGTGGAGGCCACACACACTACTGAGCCTCATTTCCTTGTCTTGAGACATTTCCACTGAAGTTGGATCAGCCTGAAATTTGATTTTCCACTTTGATTTTGAGTCTCATTCCAAATCCAGACCTCCATGGGATATTCATTTTGATTTTCATTGATCATTTTTATGTTTTTTTGTTCTCAACGTGTTTCACTATGTAATGAATAAAGAATTGCAACTGGAATATTTCATTCATTGAGATCTAGGTATTTTAGTGTTCCCTTTTATTTTTTGAGCAGAATATTTCAGATTGCTTTAGGTCCTGAACTAGAAGTACAAGTTGGGACCTACATGGTTAGTAGTTGCAGGAAATCTGCCTCCTGCTGCCCTGGCTTTCCCCACATTCTGCACTGCAGCTGGGCATACCTGGCTGTTTTATTATACTTCCCTTGGCATACTTTGAGGTATGGTAACGTTCTATTAGACTTGTGTAACTTCTATTAGACATGACTCTGCGGTCATTTAATATTTTCAAGCACAGCAAAGTACATGTTTATTTAATCCGCATGGGCTGATTGTTCGCATTGGATGAAACATACAGCATGAAATTTTTCTTAATGCTGTTGTCTCTTCAGGAAATCCGAATTCATGAAGTGTGTGGTGTAATATATGGTAGCATCTAGTCATCATAAAGAAGAAAAGTTATTCCGGCACTTCGGTTTAAAAGTTCCAAAAACATTTATTAATCACATCCCAAAAATCGTATCAAAAGTTAAAATCTTGACGCCAAGTAATGCACACGCATCTTACGCGTTTCAAGTCCCGCCTTGAACCCTTAGGCGTGCCGGAATAACTTTTCTTCTTTACGTGGACACTATACCAGTAGCCGAGTGGTTTCTTCCGTGCACCGGTGTCCAGTGATTCAGGATCCGCAGGTGAGCGCACAGAGCATTCAATTGTACTATTGAGACTGTGTTTCTGCAGCATCTAGTCATCAGCATGGTTTGATTGGACTATTAACTCCTTAAGCCCCAGGCCTGAAAAGTAGTTAATGACCAGAATTTTTTTTTAGTTTTTGCCTCCTTGCGTTTCAACTCAACAGTTGTAACTTTTTTATTTTTTTCAATGACGCAGTTGGATGAGGCCTCGTTTTATTCGGGACAAGTTTTACTTTACGGAGGAATAGTTTAAGTTCACTTAGAAATTATTGCAGAATTTTTTTAAAAAAAATATTTTTTTACATTTTTTTTGTGGTCTTACATTTTTTTTTTACACCATTCACATTCCACACTTAATTTGTTAGATTAATTCTACAGGTTATTACGGACGTGTGGATACCTAGTATGTGTAGAATTTTTTTGTGAGTAATGTATGCACAATTATTTTTTATTAAATATTTATTTTATTTATTTTTTTATTCATTTTTTTACACTTTTTATATTTTTTACTTTTTTTTTTTAATACCATGCAGGGAGAACGGTTTTAATTTTTTTTTTTTTAAACAATTAGTAATGTATTTGTGTATTCTTATACATATAAGAATCTTTGACACCTTCCACTCCCTCCTAAGGCCTAAAGCTCAGGCTCCGGTCACTGACCTCTGTGCTGAAGACCTGGCCACTCACTTCAAAGACAAAATTGAAAATATCCGGCAAAACATCACATCACAATCCCCAAATAATACCCATCCTGTCCCTCCCCGCACGTCCTCTAATCTACTCGCAGCCCTTGACCCGACGACAGAGGAAGAAGTGTCCAGGCTTCTCCTGTCTGCTCGCCCCACCACCTGCTCTACTGACCCCATTCCATCCCACCTCGTCCAGTCTATTTCTCCAGCTGTCCTCTCTCACCTTACTTCTATCTGTAACCTCTCTCTCTCCACTGGGTTCTTTCCATCTTCCTTCAAACACGCCATCATAACCACTTTACTATAAAAGCCCTCTCTGGACCCGTCCTGTGCTGATAACTAGACCAGTCTCTAACCTGCCCTTCATCTCTAAACTCCTGGAACGCTTGGTCTACTCTCGCCTAATCCGCTATCTCTCTGCTAACTCTCTTCTTGACCCGCTGCAATCAGGTTTCCGCACCCTACACTCCACAGAAACTGCCTTAGTTAAAGTCTCTCCTCTTCCTCTTGCTGTTGGAGTTCCTCAGGTGATTCAGTTCTAGGTCCTCTCTCCTCTTTTCATTGTACACAGCCCCCATTGGACAAACCCTCAGTAGATTTGGCTCCAGTACCATCTCATCGGGGAAAACCCAATTATACACCCCCTCCTTACATACTCCCGCCTTGCACAAAACCCATGACTGTCGCTGTCTCTGAAAAATTTCCTCTCCCACGAAACTAAACCTCACTAAGACTGAACCTTTCTTTTCCCATCTTTCTAACCCAACCCCCCCCCCCCATTTCTGTTTCTTATTGGGGACCACCCTTTCTCCTGGGACAGCCCCCTGTCTAGGGTTTTTTTGATTCTGATCGACCCTTTTCCCATATATCAAAAATTTTGCCCCTCCTGTCACCTGCACCTCAAGAATATCTCCCCAAAAAACCTCCCCTTTCTCACTGTGGAAACGACTCAAACTCTCATTATGCTCTTTTTCTTTCTGTCTTGACTACTGCAATCCTTGTTACGCCCCTCCTGCAAACTTCCCCTCTCCAAAATTCCCAAAAGCAGCAGCCAGGGTGGGCTTTCTCCACCCTATACTGATGCCCTCCCTGGTTTTATCACTGCACGGTTGCCCATCCCGTTTCAGAAACAGTATAAACCACACTCTTTACCCATAAAGCTTCCCAAAAGGGGCTCCTCCCCACATCTCCTCCCCATCTCTGTCTACGCCCTACCCGTGCTCTCCCTCTGCTGATATCAGACTACATTCCCAATCAACCCAACCCCCCATGCCCGCCTACAAATTTCACATCGGCACCAAACCTGGGAAATTTACCCGCGGGGGATCAGGCCATTCACAACCCCATAGTTTTAAAGAGGGCCCTGAAAATACATCTTCTCGGTCTGGCCACCAAAATCCCAAATGCTATCAACACATTGGGCCCCTGCACTTGGGCATCACAGGGCCCTTTTTGTATATAATGTACGTCTGGGTGGGAGGTTCACCTTTTTCATGTAAACCACCCCCCTTTTTGAAACATGGCTGGGACCATTGTAAACTTGGCAACTTCTTACCGTATGTTTCACCCATCCACCCTAATGATTGTAAGCTCTCACGAGCGGGGCCCTCACACTTTTTGTCCCCATTTGAAAGTACTTTTAATGTGTAATGACTGTATGTTTCCCCTTTGAATTTGTAAAGTGCGGGCGGAATATGTTGGCGCTTATAGAAATAAAGATTATTATATTATATAAAACTAATACATTCTAATCTTGTCACTTTGCACAGGCAGTGATTGGACAGCACCCCAGTGGCCCTGGCCGGGGGTTATTCCACACAGCTCTGAGGCCACCTAGGTCCCCAGGGCGGGTGTGCCACCCTTTTTCCCCCGAGCTCTGTCGGGCCCCGGGTTTGTTCCATCACCCACAAGCGGGGGAACCCTTTTGGGACGGCTCCGGAAAGCACCCCCGCAATCAAGGGGTTTTAGAGAAACCTTTTTGGGGGTTTTTTCCCCCAAAGTCTGAAACAACGAAAAAAGCCTTTCCGCTTAATGAACGATCCCCCCAGCCAACGCCAAAAGACGGGGGCCCCGGTCTTTAAAGGGGTAATACAGCTCAAATGTTTTTTAATGGGGTTTTCTTTAAAAAATTTAAAAAAACCGCTGTGTGTTGAAAATGAAAACATTCAGTATCCAGCTGAAATTTGTATAAAAAGGTAAAAAATTTCCTCCTTCTCGCCTTTTTTTGGGTTTGGGAAGTAATCTAGCATCCCTATGCGGGGGCCCATTTTTCTTCTTTGGAAGATTTAAAGGGACGTGGGAAAAAAGTGGGGTGGCAAAATGTATCCAAAAAAGGATACTTTAAGGGGCAGAAAGTTAGAAGTATTCCCTTTCCCTGTGCTGAATCCGATTTTAAAACAAAAGGGGAAAAGCAACATTTTCATGGGGGTTTTTTTTCGGGGTACTCTAGTTTCCTCCCACATTCCAAAAATATACTAAATTGATCTGGATGGGGAAAAGGGATGAAAAAAAATCTAGAAACAGCTTTCCCGGGGAGTCTGTTTGCACTACAGTAAGTGATAGGACAGAGCTGTTAGCGTTTTATTTTTTAAGTTTTCATGCCCCTTTAAACTGATCTATGCTTTTTGGCTTTTAGCAGAGTTGAATCCTCTGTGTTCCTGGCATCTTATCACATGCAACCCTGACACAGAGACAAGAAGCATGTGGTGAACTAAGCCCCAGAGGCCAGCAGCTGTTTACCCTGAACAGGAAGTATCCTGCTGTCCTTGTGCATATACATGGGGGGGTTAATTTATAACCAGTGTGAGGTGTGGCGCTCACACCCATCTACTCACATGCTAATTATCATTTACACTAACCTATACACTTATGTGTAAGGAGATTTCAGTGGGGAAAACAGTGTTTCTTTACTACAGCAATAGCACTTGTCCTGAATCATAGAGTTATGTTTTATGAGTTTATGCATTTCTCCATACAACTGGAAACACACACAAAAAATGCATAAGGTTGTGCACCATCGTCTTCTTTCAAGTTAGTAAAGTTATTTCTCAGTTACACAATCATGAGGTAAAGAAGGTACACTTTCTTTGAAATAATTGTACATGTTGTGGCATAGTAAAAAAAAATAAAAAAATCTAAAAGTCCTTGAAGTAGGTAAATACAAATTTAGATGAACAACAACACATGACAGATTACACCATGCCATTATTTATTTTTGCAAAAAGTAAGCTAACATGCAGATTATTAATTACACCCTTACTGCTTCCATTGGAATTAAAAGGCTAAACTAATCCAGCGCCCTTGATAAATCAATCACCAGTGAGTGTGACCACCTGACAGGGAATGTGTAAAAATAGAAGATAAAATTCCTGCTTGTTTGGAAATCGCCTTATAACCCTTCAAGGATTGATGATGAGGCACAACTTCTCTAAGATCAATGCTGATGTCTTCCCTTCCAGGCACTGTTATTTTATAGCGGTGTTGCGGGACCTATTCATGCTAGTTTGTCTGTCGGGGTATAAGTAAAAATAGAAGATAAACCCCATACTTACCTCCTGGACTGTCTTCTTTACTCCCGGCTACCGGTCCGTTCATCCCAGCTGAAGCACGGAAGCACGGAATGTTCTTTGTTCACGTGACAGCTGCAGCCAATCACAGGCCACAATGTCACGTGCATGTGACCTTTCTTGCCTGTAATTAGCTGGAGCTGTCACATGAACAATGAACGTTCCATGCGTCAGCTTTGATGAACGGACCGGTGGCCGGGAGTAAAGAATGCCGTCTAGGAGGTTTATCTTCTACTTTTACTCATACCCCGACAGATAAACGAGCATGAATAGGTTCTGGAACACCCCTTTAAGATAACAGTACCTAGAAGGGAAGACATCAGCATTGATCTTAGAGAAGCAGTTGTGCCTCATTATCAATCCTGAAAGGGTTATAAGGCGATTTCTATCCAATCTGAAGTCTATCATGCTACAGTAAGAAAAGATTATTCACAAGTTCAAGATTCTTCACAGGAGTGGACGATCCAGCAAATTTACCCTAAAGTCCGATGGTGAAGGTTTCAGAAAAACTGCAAAAAAAAACCAAGAACTACATCTCTGATGCTCAGCATGTAAAAGGTTCAGGTTCATGACCGTATAATTAGAAAAAGACTGAACAAGTATGACTTGTTTGGAACCATTGCAAGGAGAAAGCCTTTTATTTCTGAAAAGAACAGGGCAGCACAATATTATGCTGCAAAGTTGCACCTAAAAAAAAACATGAGATAAGAATGGTAGTCTTGAAAAACTTAGTGACAATACCCTGTAGAGAGTAGTATAAATATAAATCAGCTGAATCATATTTCTTATTTATAATTATTTAATGTCATTTTCAAGACAATAAAAGATAATAGGTCAACTGTACAAACACAGAAATCTAGTGACGGTTTCCTATCGATGGTGGTGACCTCTGGCCACCAATTATTGGAGATTGACTATGTTTTGCCAGCACAAAACTAAGCTTGGGGCTCTTCCATGGGATGTTACTGAACATTTGTGTTCACTTAATGTGAATGTCTGTTCTGGAGTACGGTTGTGGTGACTGCAGGCAGCCAGAATATTTTCATGTAAAGGATACTTATTGTTTGTATAAAATTCTGGAGTGTCATAAGTTTTTACTAATGTTTCCACCAACCCCTAAACCAAAGGGTGAGAAGCACCTGTAACCCTTAATTTCTTAGAGATTTTATAAAGCCATACACCACTTGTCTTTAAATGGTTATAATCTTGTGGTAGAAATTTGAGGGAGCGGCAGAGCTTCATATATAATGTTAATATACTGATCTCAATAATAAAGTATGCAGTTAGCTTCTGAGCTCCCTCTAGTGGTGGGCACAGACAGCCAAAATGTTATCTTCAACGTGTCTGTTTAGGAAATATGGAGTGCTGTGTAGGATGTGTGATGCAAAAATATATATCAGTGTAGGTTTCTGTTGAGGAAAAACATTGTAATAATCCAAGCAAAAAAAACAGCCAGTTTTACTTAACCAAAAAATAACGGCCAAAATACTTTCGAAAATGACTGTTGGAAAAAATTAAATTTTTAGTTTCATAAGTTCTTTTTATCTGTTCTGTTTTACTTATCTAGATCTAAGAAACTGGCTGGTTTATCAGATTGCCTGCAAGCGACTACCTTCTCCAAGGCAGATTTGGGCTTTGAGCTGGAAGAGCTGGAGGAAGCTGCCACTTTGGTTCAGGAGGAAGAAAAACTGCTTGAGGCATCAAACAATGTTCTCAGTCATCCGGCATCTCTTATTACATCCGAAACATCGAACAGCTCTGAATCATCAGAGACTGAATACACCTCATCGGAGGAGGAGGATGAGAGTGGCAGCGAGGAAATGGAATTAAGGGAGTCGTCTGAGACCCGCCAGGGGGTGGTGGCTACACCTCTCATAGAAGTTATGGATAACACAGACAGCCACCACGACACAGAAGCCAATACAGAATCCCAGCCCATGCACAAATCGGTTTCCTTACAAGCACAGATGAGCACAGAAGAAAAGGTGCCAGAGGCTATTAGTGGCCTGGAGAGTCCCATGAGGCAGTGCCTTGATGATACTGCTCCCCCTGACAAATCTCAAGAACAGAAAGCAGAAGACTGTACAGTGCAGCAAGGACCATGTACTGAACCAAAGCCTCAGATCAGAGAGCTCCTAGACTTGGCGCCAAGGATGATGAATCATCTTAACATTGCTGGGGTACCAGCTGAAGGGGAGGGTGATGAGAAACTGCTGTCTATGGGTTAATCCCTCCCGTCATGGACTTCTGGATTGCTTCTTCTTATGGATGGAAGATGAATTTATTCTGTGAATATTTCATTGTTGTGTAATCTCTTGTTTCTTACTGCATCACATCTTTTACTACAGTGGCAGCTATTAAATAGATATAAACATGATGATTGCTTCTCACTCTGTGTCTGTCTCATTCTCTTTATCTTCACCTTATCTATATCTTTCTATCTCTTATCAGTCTTGCTCTTATGTACCTTTCAGTCTTATCTATCTCGTGTTACTTTCTCTTATCTTAATACACAGTGGTCCCTCAACATACAATATTAATTGGTTCTTGGACAACCACAACTCTATGGAAAACTGATAGTTGGTTCCAAGGCCCAAACTGTCAACCAACATAATGCTAAATGAAGATTAAAGAAAATCACACAGATTAAAGCTGAGACGGATAAAGAAAATCCTTACATATAACAGTCAGAGCTGCTGGAAGCTGGAAATCATTTTCTGTTTTGAGGATAGAAGCTTCGTTGGGTCATGTACTTTAGAAGCATGGATGTTAAAGACCTTCTGCTCCTCCACCTACTGTTTGAGGATGCTCAATAGGGTTTAGGTCTGGAGACATGCTTGGTCAGTCCAGCATCTTTAGCAAGGCAGTGGTCATCTCGGAGGTGTGTTTGGGGTCATTTATCATGTTGGAATACTGACCTGCAGTCCAGTTTCCAAAGGGAGTATGTACTGTGATGTACTGCTCTGATTCAGTATGTCACTGTACATGTTGGCATTCATACTTCCATCAATGAACTTTAGCTCCCCACAGCCGCCAGCACACATGGAGCCCCAAACCATGACACCCCCACCACCATGCTTGACTACAGGCAAGACACATTTGTCTTTGTGCTACTCACCTGGTTGCCACCACACACGCTTGCCACCATCTGAACCATGTCCTTAATCTGCTTTTCTGCTGCAAACTGTTTCTTGTGCATCATCTTTAGAAGAAGCTTCCCTCTGGGACGACATCGATGCAGACCAATTTGATGCTGCGTATGGTCTGAGCACTGACCGGCTGAAGCAAATAAGTTTATCTTGGCCTCCTCAGACCACAGGACATAGTTCCGGTAATCCATATCTTTTGTCTGCTTTTGTTCTGAAAAACTGTTTACGGTCTTTCTTGTGCATCATACCTAGAAAAGGCTTCCTTCTGGGACAACAGCCATGCAGACCAATTTGATGTAGTGTGTGGTGTATAGTCTGGGCACTGACAAGTTGACTTCCACCCACTTAACCTCGGCAGCAATGCTGGCAGCACTCATATGTCTATTTTGAAAAGACCATCTCTGGATATGATGCTGAACACGTGCAACTTCTTTGGTCGACCATGGCGAGGCCTGTTCTAAGTGAAACCTGTCTTGTTAATCTGCTGTATGATCTTGGCCACCTAGCTGCAGCTCAGTTTCAGGGTGTTGACAGACGTCTCATAGACTAAGCCATCTTTGTGTAGAACAAAAATTCTTTTTTTTAAGATCCTCAGACAGTTTTTTGCCATGAGGTTCTATGTTGAACTTCCAGTGACCAGTATGTGAGTGATAACACCAAATTTAACACACCTGCTCCCCATTCGCACTTGAGACCTTGTAACATGAACGAGTCGTGTTACAATTGCAAATTAGAGTTGTACTCGCTTTTGTTGCCAGCGGTTTAGAAATTGATGGCTGTGTTGAGTTATTTTGAGAGCACAACAAATTTACACTGTTAGGCCCGGTTCACACGGCTTATTCAAGCCATAATTGTGGGACGGATTTCGCCCGCAATTACGGCTTGAGTAAGGGGCGGGGGCGCTGCCCGCCGGTCCCATAGACTTTCATTATCCACGGCCGGGATAATGAACATGTCACTTTCTCCCCACCCGGTGTATTCACCGAGCGGGGAGGAGAGACGGAATCCACAGTTCTCTATGAGAACTGTGGATTACCATAATGGCTGGGACGGATTCCAGCCATATTGCAGCGCAGTACGGCGCGCAATACGGCTGCAATCCGTCCCTGCAATAAGCCGTGTGAACGGCCCTTTAGGGTATGTTCCCACGGCTTATTTTGGGTCACATTTCGCCCCATATTTCGCGGCGTACTGTGCTCTAGTACGAGCGAAATGCGCCCCAAGCATTACGGTAAGCCATAGTTCTCATAGAGAACTATGGATTACGCCTCCTCTCCACCCTCGTAAAATACAATCATATTATATGCGCTGGGAGATAAATGACATGTCTATGGGGCCGGTGGGAGTACGCGCCGTTCAGCGCGACTCTGTGAACGCCCAACATAATGGGGCGTACAGTACGGCCCGCAATTAAGCCGTGTGAATTTACCCTTATACAAGCTGCACACTGACTACTTTACATTGTATCAAAGTATCAGATCTTCAGTGTTGTCCCATGAAAAGATATAATACAACATTTACAACAATGCGAGTATACTCGATTTTGTGAGATACTGTGTGTGTGTACATATATCTATTTATCAGTCAAGATCACAGGATATCCTTGGAGAAGGAAAGTCATCTAAGGTATAACAGGACTCCTTTGAAAATAATCAATTTTATTGACTCAGTTGTATTGGCTTTGACACCAGGAGTGTGGAGGACGTAGTCACAAGTAGGATTAAAAGGTAATTCCTCTTCTTTTTAATGTTTCTTCCAGGGTTTCCCAGAGTGTTTTTTTTTCCTGCAAGTTTCTGTCAGTTTGGAAGCAGGCAATAGGCATTGATTAGTGCGGATTTATTGCGCTCAGTGATAAATGCACCAAAGAAATTGATTAATACCTCGGGAAGCGACTGGGGAGCATTACCGTGCTGGCAGACACATCTTAAATAATGTCAGAAGATTGAGCTGATGTCTCAAGGCTGGAGAAAACAAACAGGGACACACATGTCAAAGAGATAAATGCTTGAGCTGTTTGAGTTGTGCGTTCAGGCCATTTGTCTGCAAGATAAGCAACGGAGCTGCAACACGAGATAAGCCGGAGGGGGAGCGATGAATGGTGCTCGCTGCAGGCAATTAGGAACAAGGGGATCTGAGAATGGGCTCTTGTGTGGTCGCTAGATTTACTGTGACCGTTTCCAGAACATTCCCATTTCTTATTTATTCAGGCATTGTTTTCTACTGTACAGCAGATATGACAAAGCAGCTTCCCCTCTGGGAAACCTGGCCAGTCCATGTATCATACTATTAATTAGCTTAAAATGGTGAGAATGTAACGCTGCCTTTCCCATACAGAGGTTACCAGTCAGCAAATAGGATGTACAGAGGCACTCCCTGTGCCACCTTAGAGATCATTTTGGTAACATATTACAGCTATCTTCACCACTTGAAGTAATCAACTCCCACAGTTGATTTCTTCACACCAAGCAGCTTGCCTATTGCAGATTCAGTATTCTCAGCCTGGTGCAGGTCTATAATTTTGTTTCTGGTGTCCTTCGACAGCTCTTTGGTCTTCACCATAGTGGAGTTTGGAGTGTGAGTGTTTGAGGTTGTGGAAAGATGTCTTTTGTACTGATAAGTTCAAACAGGTGCATTACTACAGGTAATGAGTGGAGGACAGAGGAGCCTCTTAAAGAAGTTGTTACGGGTCTGTGAGAGCCAGAAATCTTGCTTGTTTGTAGGTGACCAAATACTTATTTTCCACCATAATTTGCAAATTTTTTTTTCCAAATCAGACAATGTGATTTTCGGGATTTGTTTTCTCATTTTATCTCTCACAGTTGATGTCTACCTATCAAGTCAGTTAAAGGCAACGCTTCTTAATAAGCGGGAGAATTTGCACAATTGGTGGCTGACTAAATACTTTTTTCCCCATTGTGTTTAAAAAGCAAAGATACCATATGCCTCAAATAGAAGTTTCCCAGCAGACTCAATTGTATATGTTTTTTTTTTTTGTTTTATTGGTGGGGGGATTTTCTGCTAAAGTAGTTCAAGTTGTCCCAGCAGAGATACCATGGTCCATATAAGCCCAAAATTTATTTTAAAGTTTTATAATAGCCAACCTTTTCCATTTCTTTAACACCAAACTTCTTGCCTTGGGGAGTGGCTAGGGTGCCCGGATAGAGCTATCAGAGCTGTGCCTCTGCCTGTAAATTGCTTAACAAAGCAATTTGGAGGTGCATGCTGGAGTTTTGAATCCAAGATGCTGCCTGTGCTGGTCCTTCTACTTCTGGATCTTGCCATCCATGCTAATTGCTTTCAAGCTCTCATGGGCCACATAAAATGACATGGCAGTCCAGATTTGGCTCACAAGCCTTGAGTTTGGCATATGGTTTAAAGAATATATGGTTTACCTATGTTTAAATTCCAATCACAAGAGGTTCAGTCCACCAACAAACTCTTATTACCTATCCCCTGAATAGGGTATAAAAGTAAGATGAGGATGTACAAGGCCAGCACATGGTATTTTGGTGCCCAAAGCAAATGAGACGTTTACTGTCCTCCTCCCCCTCCCCCCATGGAAAATCCAGCCAGCTCTATACTTCTTTGTGTCTCACTTTTGTCTAGCGTAAGGTGTCATCTTAGGTGGTCGCCTACCTGCCATCTTGGCTCCGAGGAGGGGTTTGGCCAGGGGTATAGCTATAGGGGTGCAGCGGTAGCAATCATTATCGGGCCCTGTGGCCTGAGGGGCCCAAAATCTCTTCTGCCATATTAGAAGACACCAATGTTGTAAATGGCACATAGTAGATGGGGGCCCCGTTTCTCTTTTTTGCACTAGGGCCCAAGAGCTTGACGTTACGCCTCTGGGTTTGGCTGCTGAAATCCACATAATCACTTAAGGGAGGATCCTGGTTCCCCATTCCCTCAGCCCCTGCAGAAAGGTTTAAATTAGGTGAATAGGTGATTAATGTTTGAGACTAAAATACCCCTTTAAGCCCTGCTCTGGAACAACAGCTCTTTTGATGCAAATTAACATAAATTCTGTACCTTTTACGGTCTGTACCAACAGACCAGTTTCTGGTAAGATATCTTTAAGATCTTCCTTTAACCCTTTTCCCAACACAGTAACAATAGTGCAAATCCTTATAAAAAAAGGTAAACGTAGCTCACCACATTGCAATCCTGCAAGCACCTGTTTCTTCTGCTTGTATTCACAGCTCTCCAGGCTCTAGGCCACGAGCCAAACAACATAGCATAGGAGAATCGGAACTAGCGACTGGTGCAAAATCACTATTATTTATTAATCCATATGTGCAGAGGGTACACAAAAACACTGTAAAACCAACGCGTTTCAGGCGCTAAACATCACCCTTGATCACGGTAACACTTGCAAACTTTCTGGCGTGTTAAATGGGGAAAATAGGGTAGGTCCTATAATTTCACATCATTTCCCTAATTCCCTATGCATAGTTTAAAAACATATATTTTAAAACTTTTACTTACAATTAGCAAAGCTTATTTCCTTAATTATAAACCTTATATGATCATAGTAAATACCTTCCAATGCAGATTTTAATATATAAGCCAAATAATTTCTATACTTGAGTCCTTGCGCCGCTCTAGACTCTAACTCGTAAATCCAAAAGGTCCTAGCGGGAAGTGCATTCCAACAAATGTACTTATGGTTATGTTCTGGAGATCGTGCGTTTTACAAACGAGTCCTGCATGGCTCCGGCCGCGGGTGATTATCCCCTTAGCTCGAGCGATCTATTAAGATTGCCACAGACAGGAGGAGTGAGCTCCTCCTGCCTGCTCTCGGCACAGTAACGGCACGATCGTGCCGCTGCTGTCTCCTACCAGACAGCCCAGGAAGTGAAAGAAACATTTCCTGGGCTGTCTGTGATGTCTCCATGTCCGCAATGCATTGTGGGCATGGTGATTGACAAGTCGCCATGGATCCCAGTATACAGCAGCAATGCTGTCTACTGAGCTCCTTTTGTATGAGTGATCTGCGGATCACTCAAACAAATCCTCAATAGGGAAAAGTGAAAAAAGTGAAACACAAACACGAAAAATAAAATAAAGACACATACACCTCCCTTTTCCCTTTTACAAGCGCCAATAGCCCCAAAAAAGATAAAAATAAATAAATACTCATATTTGGTATTGACGTGCGTAACAACCTGCCTTATAAATATGCCAAGTTAATTAACCCGTACGGTGAACCCTGTTAAAAAAAAAAAATAATGGGTAAAAATTAAAAATCTGCAAAAAAATAAAAAAATCATAGAATTGCGATTTTTGTTCATCCCGCAGTACATAAAATGGAATAAAATGTGATCAAAAACTTATATAAATGCCAAAGTTGTACCAATTAAACCATTGGTTCACACCACAAAAAATAGTCCTTACACAGCCCTGTAAACAGAAAAAAAACAAGTTATGGCTATCAGAAGACAGCGATGCATAAATCGTTTTACCAAACAAAAACTTTTTTTTTTTTTTTTAAAGCGCTTCATCATAAAAAAAAACTATATTAACTGAGTATCACCATAATCCTATCGACCCAGAGAGTAAAACTAACTTGTCACATATACTGCACGGAGAGCGCTGTTAAAAATAATAAACACGACTAGGATTGCAGTATTTTCTTCACCAAAGTCCAGTAGGTGCTCCTCCTACTCTGAGGCTTGTGGTTGAGCCAAATAGTGCACTAGGGCCACATATGGGATATCTCTGAAATGGCAGAATCTGGGGAATCAATATTATGTTGCATTTACCTGGTCTCATATACTGTGTTCTTGTGAATAATGGGTTAAAATTGAAAATCTGCACCAAAAAAAGTGACATTTTGAAAATTTCACCTCCACTTTGTTTTAATTCCTGTAAAACATCTAATGGAGTAATAAACTTCCTAAATACTGTTTTGAATACTTTAGGGGGTGTAGTTACTTACATAGTCATTTATGGGGGTATCTAACATACAGGCCCCTCAAATCCACGTCAGAACTTTGCTGGTCCCTAAAAAAATGTATATTGCAAATTTTCTTGAAAATGTGAAAAACTACTGCTAAATTTCTAAGCCCCTTAATGTCGTAAAAAAGAGACATTTAAAAAATGATGCCAACCTACAGTAGACATATGGTAGATGCTAGTCTTAAACTATTTTGAGTGGAATAACTATCTGTCTTACACAGAAATTTTTGAAGTTTGAAAATGGTAAATTTTTCAAGATACTTTGATATTTTTCACAAATAAACAAGGATTGTTTGGACCAAAATTTAACTTAAAGCACAATGTGTCACGAGAAAACAGTCTCTGAATCACCTGGATAGGTAAAAGTGTCAAAAAGTTATTCTCACCTCAAGTGACACAGGTCAGATTTAAAAAAAATGGAGCTTGGTCAGAGAGGCCAAAACTGGTTGCAGCGTTAACGGGGTTAAACACCACTATATAAAAGTGAGGTTGGGTGCGGTATGTCAGTTAACATGGCTGAGTACTCTCGGTCAACCACTTGTGCTCAAAACCCTGTGCAGATTTGCACAGAATTTAGAATAGGACCCTCAAATTCTCAACTAGATGCTGGAAGGCTTGTTAGGGCCCGTCCACATGAAAAGGATTTTGTGGATTCCGACTGGAAATGCTGGTCTAAACCAAAAGTAAATATCCACATTGACCTCAATAGAAAATTTACGTTGTAGTTAATACAACACGTATTTTCGGCGGATGGTTTTTAAGCGCAAAAATACTTAGAACATGTTCAGTCTTTCATCATATTTCACACGGAAAATTTACTATTAGGCCCCCCTTCCCCACGGCTTTTTTGCCGACGGATTGGCGCCGTATTCCGCGCCGGGTTTTTCGCTTCAATCGGGGCCAATCCTCGGGGGTCATTACGGTAATCCCCTGCTCTCATAGAGAACATGGAATCCGCCCCTCCTCCCCGCCGGCAAATCCACTGGGGGGGAAAAAGTGACATGCACATTTTTTACGGGGCGGGGCGCGCCGTAAAAAATGCTTGTCTATGGGGGGGAGCGGGCCCCCCGCCGGTCCGGCCCCCCCCCCCGTCCCACCCTTATTCACGGCGGATTTGTGCGCTCAAATACGGCGCACAAATCCGTCGGGAATAAGCCGTGTGAACACGGCCTTAGGGTCACTGGGGTGGCTAAAAACCTTGTACAAAACACATCCAAAACATTTGTATGTCTTTTTGGACACGCTTGTTAATGGTGGTAAATTTTACTTGTCGTCTACATGCACCCTTAGGGTATATTCACACAACAAGGATTTCTAGTTGTTGTGTGGATAATAATAAAATAATAATTGAAAATGATTTCCATTGACATTAATAGAAAAATATGTGTTCTAGTTCATTTGACTTATATTTATGGCTTGTGTCTTTCAAAACAGACACGCGGTCCAAGAAATGTTGAATATGTTCATTCGTTGGTCGTATTCTATGAGAAAAACACATGGAAATTTACTATTGATGTCAATGGGATGGGGAAAATCCTTATGTCTTTAGCGTCCAAAACATTTTACATCTATAACATGGGGATTTTAACACAAATCCACATCCAAAACCAATAGGCATGAATTGGACTCTTTGTCTGCAAATCACTTGTAAAACCAAATTCGAAAAATGTACTATATCCATATGCAACAAGCATTCATGTTAGTAAAAAAGTAAAATTCCACACAGATTCCATGCCAACATTTTACGTACGTGTGAACATACCCTTATACTGATCCGGCTTAGAGGTAGTGTCTTCCTGATTCTTATATATCAGCGGATTTGATAAATTGGATTTTCACCTTCTGTAAGGTGTGCAGCTGTGAGGTGAGCAGTGCTCGGTGTTTCTTTGGCTCCTGCTACAAAGCAATTGGACCATTTACACAGAATGATTGTTTTGAATCTTGGTCAATTTTGGGAATTTCAGGCAGAATTCAGTTGTCGTGATACTCTTCAAGACTTGTGAAATCTCAATTTATATGTGGCAGTAGAACTGTATTGACTTGGGATCAACAGGTTTCAGGATCAATTCACCGATTAACTTGTCGTTCGATCTCATTAGCCCGCGGTGACTCTCATGAGATATGTTTATGTCCAACGAAAAATCGTTCTGTGTGCACAGGCCCTCAGCTTAAAACAATATCACTTTACAAGTCTAGAGAGCAGCCGCCTGCTGGGACTGCAAATAGCTGGTTATTCTAAAGCACCACAGGAGTCCACTCCAAGAGACAGAGGACAATCACTCACACCCAGCAGGGACAATTCCTGATAACCAATTTCAATTTATCTTGTAACCCTTACCAATCTATAACGGATGTAACGTTCTCGATAGGGATATTTTCAAGCTGAAACATAAATGTAAAAGTTCAGCAGCATTTTGCTTTTTCATTTTGAGAATTTATTTATATTTTATAAACTTTTTTTTAACACATAGTAGCAGTTTATTTCACTTTGGCACACAGGTTGGCATTGAGATATCACAAATTGTATCTATAAATTTAACTAGAAAAATGGGGATGAAAAGAAGGGGGTCAAAGGAGGGAGAGTGAAGTCAGTTGGGTACAGCATGGTCTCCCTCTTTATTCTCCTCATATTTTGTGTGATCTAGTACCATCAAATTGTATTGAACTAGTTTCTATGTTGTGTACCTATTTCTTTGACATCCTTATCCTACATCACTTCTTGTATTCTACTGACTAGTTGTCTTGGTAAAGGCTGGCACTTTCATCCAATGCCATAGAGCAGGTTGTAATAATTTTCAGATCACAATGTATTGTAGGACAAAATCTCTATATCACAGAGGTGAAGGAGGAACATGACAGGAGAGGCAGGAAATGGTTAGTCTGTAAATTTGGTAGTGATGTCTCAATAACCAATATAGAACACATCTGGAAAATATGTAGTAATGTCATATTTCTGATCCAGGTCTCCAACACAGAGCGAAGACCGAGGGCATGTGCGCGTGGAGTGTAGAGGGAACCGCATACTGCTGTGGAAAGCGCTTGAACATGCTTTTTGCCTTCTGTTCAGTATGGATGACCTATGCACATATATGAATAATGTGTCAGGTTGTTCAGGTGTGCATAAATCATGCAGTTTCATTTTCTGTCGCTTCATTCAGAGTCTGCAGTTGTGCTGATCTGGTGATCAGTGAGGAGTCCAGCAGTCATACCCCCAACTGATCTAGCTGTAACCCCCTTGTAAATCATCCATGATCTGTACAGCTACAACTGTATCACAAATTATGGCTTTCTCACTGTCCTAGAAATATGTCAAAAGTACAAATAAAAAAACCTAAATCTATGATTATTTAGAGTGACATTTCTTTCATTCAGATTCTAATAATCCAATACTATTTATAATATACCACTTGTTCCCGCTCTTAACGCCTTTTAGGCTATATTCCCATTGCGTTCACTACAGATCTGACACACCAGCGTAGTTTTTTTTAAGAATGGTATATAGGAACTGGGATGTAGTTCTTTAATTTTCCAATATCTAATAATGTTAGGGTATGTATTCATTTTTTTGCATTTTTCCCCCCTATGAAGCCAGTTCAGGAATGTGTTTTTTGTTTCAGAGCAGTTTCAAGGGTATTAACATGTAAAGTATTTATGATATATCTAGATGATCCACTGTACATTTCTGATGTGTTGGCCCCTTATTTATTGGGAAAATAAGGATGCAATTACAACCCATGTGTCACAACCCATGTGTCACATCAGAGGAGGTGCAGTGAGCCCTGACTGCCACCCAGCCCAGTGTTTCTGCCTACTTGGCGTGCTGCCCTAGATGGCAGACCTCAACTGGACGACAAGCCCTGTGCTACTAAGTGCGGGGCTGTCAGGGGGAAGCAGAGTCAAACTGTCCGGGTCGATAACGGTCGGGAACGTAAAAGTCAAGAATCGAAACCAGAAGAATAACAAGAGACTAACCAAGGGTCAAAACATGGACAGTAACACGGTACAGAATCAGAGGACGGGAACGTGGTCAAGCAGCAAGCCGAAGTCAGGTAAGCCAGAGTAAACAAGCGCACTAGGAAACAAGGAGAAACGCAAGGAGTAACCTTTCACATGCAAAGGCTGACAACACTGAGCAGGTTTAAATGAGGCGCCCGGACAGCGCCCCAGCAGCCGATTCTTGCGGCCTCTGGGCCCCTCTATTGGCCTGTGCCACACACCCTCTGACCGGATTAGAAGTCAGGCTGTCAATCCTATGCTCATCAGCACAGCTTCTCCCTGGGTGTGTCGACTGGCCAGAGGGATTAACCCCTGCAGCCTTGCTGCTCCACGGCGGAAATGTGTGCCGTGACATCATGCCTTATTGAGTATATTAGATAGATGACAACATAGCTCTCTGCAAGCCCAATAAACTTCAATGGATATCCTTGGACCTCTTTTGTCCCCTCTGGCATCCTCGCCAATCAAGGCATTTCCATTAAATAGGCCATAGATGCTTAAAGGAATATTGCCACCCCCTAACTTCCTGGTTGTGATCAGCTCATCGATGGCCACAATAAAAAAATGGATAAATGGATATGCTTGCACTGCTCTGTTTGTTCATTTCTAAGGGGAAACAGAGCAACTTCCTTGTTCTTTGTGGCCAGCCATGATCCATGGAAATACTCCTTTGCCTTATTTAAAGGAAATACCTCATAGGCGAAAGTCCCAGAGGTGAGAAGAAACCAACCAGGGAGTTAAGAGATCGAACTCCCCTTCTAGATGAAAATGCCTTTTTAATGGAAACTGTTGAGTTATTCATGCTGCCACCCAACCAGGGCCAGCATAAAATAGGTTTCCTTGTTTTAGTAATGTGTATTTTATTCTAAAAGGCTACAGTAAACCACCTTAAAGGGAATACAGAATAAGCCTCCTTGCTGAGGACAACACGAGCTAGTGACGAGCTGTTTCCAGTGCTGTGTCCCTTATTTTGTAAGATGCAGAAGTTTCAGAGCATTTAATGCTCAAATCTGGCAGTTCGCAACCTGTTCTGCCAGAAAAGATTCCAGCTTATTCATAAACCGCCGTTAGCCCCACCCACCAGTGGTTAGCCCTGCCCATTCACGGCTGATTCAACCTTTTACTTGGAACCTGTAATGCGCTGTGATCCGCGCATTGGCGTTGTTATCTGCCGGGCGTCCTAGACATGCGCTGTTCAGTTTGAATGTGATCTTTAGATTCATTATTGTGGTTATCGGCGCATGCGCGATTCAGATTCCAGCCAGGATTTCCCGGACATGCGCGGTGCTTTTGTCAGAACGCTGAATGCTTGGACATGTGCAGTTTATCTTATAGAACGCCGAGCTTATCGCGGGGTGAGCATGTATACTGAATAGTTTCTTTTATTATCAGATACGTTATTATTGATTGTACTTTATTGGTGATGTGGCTTCATTATAAGGGGGCAGGAAGTTATTTTCCTAGCCTCCTATCATCTAAGGCGCCATGTTGGATATCTCATGCTTTTTGATATGCGTCATCGTACGCAACTTTTGGCAGTAGATAAGTATCATTTCATACCTTTTTGGCAACAGTTATTACATCTCCTCTGGTAACATATATTGTGATTTACATTATTGGATATTCTATTGAATTTATCTTTTGCTTTTTGTATACCGTATATACTCGAGTATAAGCTGACCCGAATATAAACCGAGGCACCTACTTTTGACACAAAAAAAACGGGAAAGCTTATTGACTCGTGTATAAGCCTAGGGTGGAAAATGCAGCGGCTACTGGTGAATTTCAAAAATAAAAATAGATACCAATAAAATTACATAGGCACTTTAATGTCCTCCATATGCTGGTATAGGCTGGTATATGTCCCCATAGGCAGGTTATAAGCAGGTATATGTCCCCATAGGCAGGGTATAGGCAGGTATATGTCCCCATAGGTATGTTTATGTCCCCATAGGTAGGTTTATGTCCCCATAGGCAGGGTATAGGCAGGTTTATGTCACAATAGGTATGTTTATGTACCCATAGGCAGGTTATAGGCAGGTATAGGCAGGTTTATGTCCAATAGGCAGGTTATAGGCAGGTTTATGTCCCCATAAGTAGTTATAGGCAGGTTTATGTCCCCATAGGTAGCTATAATCAGGGTTATGTCCCCATAGGTAGTTATAGGCAGGGTTATGTCCCCATAGATAGTTATAGGCAGGGTTATTTAAAAAAAAAATTAAAAAATACAAGTACGGCACTTACCTCGCTCCCTCGCCGCTCCGCTCCCCGGGTGATCCGCTCCGGAGGAGTCGCATACAGGTGAAGAGATCGCCGACAGTGCCCGGCCCACTGAAGTGCCCGGACGCTGTTGGCTGTACTCGGCATTCAGCTATATGCACTCCCTGAGGAGTAGCGTATAGCTGAAAGGTCCCTGACGGCGCACGGGCCATTGCAGCCCCCGAGCGCCGATAGTGACTCGAGTATAAGGCCATGTTCACACGGCTTATTTCGCCGCGGATTGGAGCCATACTGCGCGCCGGATTTGCGCTTCAGTACGGCTCCAATCCGTCCCTTTCATTATGGTAATCAACAGTTCTCATAGAGAACTGTGGATTCCGTCACTCCTCTCCGCTCGGCGAATCCGCCGCGGGGGGAGAAAGTGACATGCACATTATTTACGGCACGTATGCGCCGTAAATAATGCATTGTCTATGGGGCTGGCGAGCAGCTCCCCCACCGCGTCCCCGTCCCCGCCCCTTATTCAAGCTGTATTTTTTGTGCTGAAAAACTCGGCTTATACTCGAGTATATACGGTAATTCCCCTGATGAACCCTCATTTAGCGGGGGAAACGTGTCGGGATTATTCTTTATGTATGGGAATTTTTCTTTATACATGAGATTATCTTTTATGCATGGGATTATTCCTTTTGCATGGGATTATTCTTTATGCATTTTTGGTATACTTTTTAAAGTTTTTGGAGCTTTTTGATAGTGTTTGGTGCTGGATTAGCAGCATTAACTAGAGGCCGTGCGCACACCATAGTGGAGCCGCTCTTTACAGGGCGATGACCCCACTGTTAGATAACCTCTAAAGGATCTATAGTTACTTTATTTCTTTTTCCTTGTTTTGGGATTTACATGTCATTTGGCATAAGGGACTTGTTATCTTTTTAACATTTCTTAATAAAAGTTATATTTTAGTGGGTGAAATTTAATTGCAGTGATAGGTGGAACCTGTAAATAGCCTGCAGGTGGGTGGAGCTCGCCTCAGACAGGCGGGACTAACACCCGCTCATGAATTAAGTGGACTCCTGTCTGGCAGAACAGGCTGCAAACTTCCAGATTTGATCATTAAATGCCCTGAAGCTACAGCATCTTACAGAATAAGGGACACAGCGCTGGAAACAGCATGTCTGTCACTAGCTTGTGCTGCCCTCGGCAAGGGGGGCATAACCTATGTGACAGGTTGTCTTTACAACTGAGCTGGGTACGTTGGAGTTGAGTCAGATGTGCCCTTCTTCCGGCCCTGTGCAGCCTAACAGCTCTGTTGCTTGTTTGCCTATAGAGCGAGATCTGTTGGTTAAAGGGGTTTTCCCACTGTAATCTGATCTCTGAAGAACTTTCTCATGGAACCCCTCTTAATCACTAAAATGGAGACCCTGAGTTTCCCTTGCTTCCTCACTGTGATTGTGCAGTGAGGAAGCCTTTCAATGGAGCAGCGTGTGAGCTGCGGCTTCCTCAGGACATGACTACAATGAGGAGGAATGGGAGAATTGATGCCTCAGTTATTGGGGGTACGAGCCGTGTAGCCCCAGTTAATAGGCGGCTTCTCTCTGCCCAGTTCCAAACAGTGCTTAAATAGTTAAAATCTGTTCTTTCCAAATTGTGTAGTTAGAATACAGTTGGGCTGTTGCTAAGAAAAAGCTCCCTAAAATCTGTTGGATCTGCCACTATGTCTGATGTGCAGGGGCAGCTTTAGGTGTACTGTCTCTTTAATATGACCAGATCTCCTGGTGTAACTAATCAAATCCAATTCTCCGATCCCGTGAGTTCACCATCTGCTTGGGGAAAACCTTCATGCTACAATCAAAGCTTTCATGTATTTCATGCTGTGGTTGTGGTCTGCATTCTGCTCAGTAATAAGCTGTATTGTATTTCTACCCTATTCCCTAAACCGCCATCCTCCAGCACAATTTTTAGACTTCTCGCATCATGTAACACCAGCCCGCAATGATCTGCTTCATTTTCCACCCAATTCCCTAATTATGTGTATTACAAGTGTGCAGCTCAGCATGCAGCCATGGGGCGCTGCAGCTCGAGGAGAAGTAGGAGAGGCGCAGAGGGGAATTCATATCCTGCAGGTGCCAGGACAAGATTTCACGATCTACCAGGTGTTCTGCCAGGGGGTAACGCTTCATTCAGCTAAAGAAAGCTGGAGCTTGGATATGATAATATACATGCACTAAACCAATATCGAGTCATCCAGCTCACTACTGGTAAAGATTAATTTGTCAACCACATATGCTGTAAACTATTGGTCCTCATCTGGTGACTCTGCCGCTGTTCCAATACTACAGTTCTCAGCATGCCATGGTGGTTGCAGGCTGCCAGGGCACAATGGGAGTTGTAGTTTTGCAACAGATGGAGAGTGAAAGATTGAAGACACTGCTTAGACTCGTTGCAGCGGCGTCAAAGGCTTTGCAGAGCAAATACCAGAAACCTCCAGTGCAGCTTATTTTTGATGCAACTATAGATTTAAACAGTTTGAAATCCATCATGTCCGATCTGTGTTTCCCATAAAGGCAGATACCGTAACAGTGAATAGTCAGTTAGTCAGTGAGGTCTGCCAACAAAAATCCCATCAAGTAAATAAAAACAAGGAGTCCAAATGAGAGTAATGCAAGGGTGCACGCAAAGTATTTTTCTAAACCAGCACGTCCAAGTGTCTGCACAAGATAGCATGCAGCACGCCCAGAGGTAGATTAATATAACCCTTTGCTTGCTTATACATTAAAGAAGCCAGCAGTGTTATGGTGCCTACACAGAAGGTCAAAGCAGGTTACATGTTTCGAGCTGATCCAACTCTTAGGCCTCATTCACACGGCTGATTTGTGCACGGATTTCAACCGTATTGTGCGTCGTATTTGCGCTGCAGTACGGCTGGAATCCGTCCCAGTCATTACTGTAATCCACAGTTCTCATAGAAAACTATGGATTCCATTTCCTCTCCCCACTTGGCGAATACGCCGAGCGGGGAGAAAGTGACATGTCAATTATTTACGGCGTGTACACGCCGTGAATAATGACTGTCTATGGGGCCGGCGAGCTGCGGCCCCCCTGCCACACCCCCGCTGCACGGCAGCTGGCGTAATTGCGGAGCGAAATCCGTCCCCGCAATTACGTCGGCAATAAGCCGTGTGAACTCACCCTTAGTCATAGCATCTAGTTAGAACAGAATTACACACCTGGGTAATGTCTCTTCAAGTAGTGAGCACATGTGGAGTGAAAACAGACAGTTAAAGGGAAACTACCATCAACCTTTTTCTATTCACATATTGACAAGCAATAAACTGTATCGTACGGATTTTTTTACATGGTTTTTTGTTTATATATATATATATATATATATATATATATATATATATATATATATATAATAGTGAAAAAATCCGCAGCACAACTTTAAGTAAAGTTTAAAAAAAAAAAGTGAAACGTTTATTCCCACGTGACGTTTCGGCTCCCTCACAGTGTCTACACTACTCACAAGAAGTTATTTGGTTGAAATTCCAGAGTGAACATAAAATGTCTTGAACATTTTTTTTAAAGCCCCTAAATGAGATCATCTATTAACTTTAGAAAGCACATGTCCAACTTCAATGTTTCTGTACTTTTTGCACAACTTGCTGATCTCTAACAAGGAGCTTAATGGCAAAATTCACAACAGGTTTTTGATCCCTGAATCGTCCAATAAATTTAGGTGATCAATTTGAATTGGGATTTAAACAGTCCTCCAACAATACCTTGCCATTAGTAGACTTCAAGCAGGATGTTGTCAGATGAAAGTGGTCACTGAACTTCGAGTATTACAGAGTGTTATCAGCAGATTGCAATAGAGATTCAGAGAAACTGGAAGAGTCACAGAAGAGCAAAGAAGCTGACTCCATCACACTCTGATGACCGCTGCATTGGAAACAATGCCCTGCGGAACTGGATAATGAATGCCATACAACTCCAGTCACGTTTAAAGGAGGTGAGAGGAAACAAGTGTCACGTCAGATCATTTGTACCTTTTTACATCAGTGATGTCTCCATGCTAGGGGAATGGCAAGCATACCTGACCACACCACCAGACACAGACATCATTGTTTTGCATGCGTCAGGGAGCATCTATGCTGGAGAAGGGACCAGTGGTTCTCAGTGCTGTTCATTGATGAAAGTCGATTAAGTCTAAGCAAAAATGATGGCCGCCAATGTTGCTGGAGAAGTCAAAGAGAGCGCTATGCATCAGCCAGGTCAGGTATTCTTGGCAGTCATCATTTCTGCTCAGAGCGATTGAGTTTCGTCACTGAACAGCACTGAGAACCACTGGTCCCTCGCACAACATGCATGCTCACTGGCCCATACAAGAAGATGACGTCTGTGCCTGGTGGCGTGGTCATGTCGTCTAGCACGCAGACCACGCTGATATAAATAGCTAAGAATGGTCTGACATGACACTTGGGTGCCTCTCACCTCCCTTAATCATGACTGGAGTTGTGTGGCAATCATCATCTGGTTCCGCAGGGCTTAGTATACAATGCAGCCGTTATTATTATGTGATGACCACTTCTTTGCCTTTCTGTGACTCTTCCAGTCTCTGTATCTCTGTTGCAAATTGCTGATGACACTCTGATATTCTAAGATGAGTGGCCACTTCCATCCGAGAGCATTCTCCTTTAAGCCTTGCAACAGCGAGGTACCGTTGATCAGTTGTAACAGTGATATCAAAAAGTGAACGGCATAAGGAGGAGGACTGTTGAAATCCAAAATTTATTGTGTGATTCAGGGATCAAACATCTGTTGTGAATTTTCCATTAAGGGGGTTGTCTCACTACAGAGTTTCAAACATGTAAGGACCAGTAATTAAAGAGTTTTTCCAAATATATCACTTTATTTTTTTTGGCTTTGTTTAGGAGATAAGAATGTATACACAATGCACACAAGTTTCTCTAGGTTACTGTCCTGTCTCCCCTTCTCTCTCTTGTCTGTCTGATAGCAGGGATGTTGACAGGCTGGGCTGCTGGCAGCTTGAGGACAATACGTTATCTCAAACAAGTGATTAGTCTCCTCTTTGTTTACTTTGAGCTCTGTAGCTCTCTGCACTTATAGATACCATCTCCTGCTCTCGTGTCAGTGCTTTTAGAAGAGCTATGAATGCTGAGTTAATATCTTAAAGGGAACCTGTCACATAGGTTATGCCTGTGCTGAGGACAGCACAAGCTAGTGTCAGGCATGCTGTTTCCAGCGCGGTGTCCCTTATTCTGTAAGATGCAGCAGTTTTAGAGCATTCACCCCTCAAATCTTATTCATGAGTAGGTGTTAGTCCCGCCCACCAAAGGCTAGCCCCGCCCACCTGGCTGTTATTTACATGTTTCTACCTATTCAAAGTAATAGATTTATCAGGTGAGGTGGGTGGGGTTTGAAAAAAACTGACTCTCTGAATGACTCTTCTTGCTGAAAACTGCAGATTTGAGCATTAAATGCTCTAAAACTACAGCATTTTACAGAATAAGGGACACAGCGCTGGAAGCAGCATGTCTGACACTAGCTTGTTCTGCCCTCAGCAAGTGGGGCATAATCTATGTGACAGGTTCGCTTTAATCACTGCCATAGAAGCAGCCACAGCCTAACCAGGAAAAGAGAGCTTGCATGAATCTGAATCTGCTTTAGGCTCAGAAAAAGCATGGTGAGACAACCCTTTGTTAGATATCAGCATCTTGTAAAAAGTACTGAAACATTGAACAGTTGGACATGTGCATTCTAAAATTAAGAGATGGTGTCATTTTGTTCATTTAAAAAAGATTTCAAGAAATGTTATGTTCATCCTGAAATTTCAACCAAAAGCCAAATATCCCTGAGATATATATATATATAGTTATACGCAAGTACAAACAAGATGGGAATAATACCATAATATCGCTCATGAAGGAGACAGGTTCTGTGTCTCGGAGATGAACATGCTTTGGTCCAACATGTGCATATCAACCCAAAAATAAAAGCAAAAGACCTTGTGAAGATGCTGGCAGAAGCAAGTAAGCTGGTGTCATTATCCACAGTGAAATGAGTACTGTATCAACATGGGCTAAAAGGCTACTCTGCCAGCAAGAAGCCAATACTCCAAAAGAAACATATAAAAGCCAGATTAGTATTTGCAAATGCACACAGGAACAAAGATCTACATTTTTTGGACACATGTCCTGTGGTCTGACGAAACTAAAATGGAACTGTTTGGCCATAATGACCATTGTTATGTTTGGAAAAAAAAGGGGAAAGCTTAGACGCCTAAGAACACCATCCCAACTGTGAAACGCGGGGGATGGCAGCATCATGTTGTGGGGTTGTTTTGTTGCAGGAGAGACTGGTGCACTTCACAAAATAGATGGCATCATGAGGAAAGAAGGTTATGTGGCAATACTGAAGTAACATCTCAAGACATCAGCCAGGAAGTTAAAGCTTGGATGGAAATGGGTCTTCCAAATGGACAAGGACCCAAAGCATACTGCCAAACTGGTTACAAAGTGGTTTAAGGATAACCAAGTCAATGTTTTGGAGTGACCATCACAAAGCCCTGATCTCAATCCTATTGAAAATGTATGGGCAAAGCTGAAAAGGCAGGTGCGAGCAAGGCGACCTGCAAACATGGCTCAGTTACACCAGTTCTGTCAAGAGGAATGGGCTAAAATTCCTACCAACTATTGTGAGAAGCTTGTGGAAGGATATCCAAAACATTTGACTTAAGGGAGTTGTCTCACGACTGGATTTCATCCTACCTTGGTGCTGTCCTAAGAGCTGTAGTTTTGAAATCATGGGCGGGAGCACTGGCTTCCTGGAGTCCTCTCCCCCCTCCCTTCATCTAGGTGACGTCATGCTGCTGCGCTCGCTCCCGATGCTAACAGCATTGGAAGGGAGAACATCTCAGATCACAGAGTTCTCTTTCCCCTGCTGCTCACCATTCAATAGTATCCACCGTGTACACAGCACATATTTCTCTCCCCATACATCCATACATGACCCGGGCCAGGGGTTCCCAGCACAGGGAATTGAGCTTGGGGGAAGCTATTCAAATAATCTCTGATGTGTTGTATTTGCATGGAGTTATCTCAGTGCTACATCTGTCTGTGTCTGCTTAATTACTATTCACTGACTGTTGACTATTTCCTGCCTGAATCATTCACTTCAGCAGTGAAGCTGGTTAGGTAAACAGGAGAGTGAATGCTAATTAGGCAGACTCAGAGCTGAATGACTTGGGCAGGAAATAGTTAACAGCAGTGAATAATAATTAGGCTGAGACACAGATAAGGCAGCAGAGGAACTGACAGGGGCTGCTAGTATGCCTGCTCTAAATCACTGAGCTGTGCCGCAGGCAGAGCGAGGACATAGAGAGAAAGGACAGGAGATAGTTAAACTTGCTGCTCGCTCCACCAGGACCTGGTTGTGATAAGATGCCGGAGATACAGCTATCAGGGAGAACAAGCAGGTCGGTGACTATAGAGACCTCAGCAGCCTCTGAAGCCACTAAAAAACAAGTTATCTAGAAATCTAGTAGGAGATTTGTTATTGACATATATTGCAAACGTGCTTGTTTTTTGAAGATCTTTAATTTGAATGACAATCTTTGTAGTGAGACAACCCCTTACAGTTTAAGGGCAATGCTACCAAATACTAATGAAATGTATGTAAACTTTTGACTTTGAAGAAAGTAATAAAATTGCCTTAAAAAATTCTCTCTCCTTATTGTGGCATTTGGCAAATATAAATTTTTGGTTCACAATTAACCTAAAACGGGTAAGGTTTATTCTGATTTCATGTCAGATAGTGAGAAAAACATGCAGATGTGTCTTTTTATATAGTGTATGCAAACGTCTGGTCTAACTGTATATGAACAAATTCTTTAAAGTTCCCTATGTATATTACTCCCTCTGAATTCCCTTCTAGAAGCTCTGATAGCAAAGAAGTGAGAGAATTGCTTAATGGTCCTATTTCTTGTCGGCTCTGGTATGAGAATCATAAAAATCAGCATTTACCTGATAAGTGTGAAGAACTCCTTCCCCACTGCAGAAAAAGATTACCCTATTTTCCTTTCATGTATTGCTAATCGTCTAGTAGAATCTTATTTATCCCTGTGATGAGAACAATAGAGCAATCATGTCAGTACTTACTATTTGTAATAAGACTATGTAGAGATACATAGCAACTGAAATAAAGTGCGATTAAACTTCTCTCTCACAGCCAAAGAAGGACAATATTTTAAATGTATTTGTGTTGCACAGGATTGTAAAAATAAAAATAAAAATATTGGCAAAAATTCCCCCCATTTTTTTTTCCAGGAATATTGGTTTTAAAAAAAATACTCCTTTCTGATGACAGTGTCCCTTTAGATATAATGGGTGGATAGGATAAGTCCTAATTTATATTGTGCGCTTAAAGAGGACCTGAGATATCTCTTGACATGTCTGTTTTAGTAAATGCTAGGGCTCATGAAAAAAATAATTCTAGATCATCTTTCCTCAAATCTCTAGGTTATTCATTTTAGAAATCCATTACTAGTCTCTCAGATGGGTGTTACCAATTGGGAGTGTGTCCCTGCAGAGTCTGACATTGCCCAATGAGTCCTGACAGAGTCAGTATTGGCACCACTAAAACTGGAATGGTAACACCCAGCTTCTGCTTAAATTTATAGACACAGTAACAAAGGAACAGCAGAGAAGAGAAGATGCTTCAGAATTGTTATCTTATGTTGGGAGACTCTGCATCCAGGAGAGCTGTGAGATGCCGAAAAACTATTCCTAAATTAAACCATTACACTGAAACCAATATCCGTGCTAGACAGTGACCATATAGTAGTATATATCAGTTGTACACAGGCGCTCTGCAGATGGTACAAGTGATAACAGTGCAGTTATATCCAGTATCTCGCAGGTGACATCTTCTCTGATAAGTCATTCACTTTTCCTTTTCTTTCCCATCTGGCCCAGACTGCCATGACAACTTCTCCTGACCATAACTTGTAACTGCAGAATTTACTACACAAACATCTTAGAATTCTAACTTTTCCAGCACCTGTTCCCCACCTTTATTCACATTCCATATGGGGTGATAGCTAGAGATGAAGTGTTACGGTGTCATGATTTTTGTAGTGTTTCTTCTTTTCTACAGGTTTCCCCTTTGAACTATGATGGACTAGGTTATGTTGGGTCAGCGTTGGATCCATTCTTTAATAAAATGGTCAATGAGGGATGTTTTTGGGGAGTGTTTATTTAAATAGAATGTTTTTGTGCTGTGTTGTTGTCTGGTATTTATTTCATTCCCGTGGTAGTAATGGAGGTGTCTGATAGATGCCTCTACATAACTGTCGCTGGAGCTTGGTGTCAGCCAGTAGTGTTTTTTGCCACCCTCAGGCTGACGGTAACCTTCTGTCACTATTACCCCAGTACCCAATGCATCAAGGGTTTTTGAGGAGCCGGGTTTCTGTCAGAAATGGACCATCTAATGTGATGGTCCGCTTCTGAGACAGCGGCGAGCTGGTATTTTTTACTGTGGGATGTAACACTATACCTGGACCTTCGCATCACACTAGTATCAGCCTGCAGCTGCTAGCTTTATTAAAATGATGGACCCCAAGTAATAAAAAAAAATAAATGATTTATTGATTACAATGGATACCTATTTTTAAATTTTCAACAAATAAAAAAGTAAACCGATGCGGTGTCCCTCCATTTTTCATAACCAGCCAACGTAAAATAGTATCAATAGCAGCTTGATACTATCGAGATGGAAAGGTCTTGGGATATTGGGCCCTTCCCATCCTAAAAATACCAGCCCGTTGCTGTCCCAGAAGCATACCATCACATTAGATGGTCCTGCTTCTAACAGAAACCTGGCTCTTGTGGTAAGAAAAATTACCACTGGCTGAAATCAAGCATGAGCAATTGTAATGGAGAAGCGTCTGTAAAACAGCTCCATTACTGACACCGAAATTCACTGGAAAAAAAAACAGCCACTCAATGCCCCCAATTTTTTTATTTAAATAAACACAGCCCTCTTTATTAAATACATGGATCCAACACTGTTCCAACATACTCCACTGAATCCGCCATAGTCAAAAGGGAAACCTGTAGATAAACAGGATCATTATGTACTGTACATGTATTGGCTGGTTAAGCTATCCAGCATGCAGGAAAGCTGGGTGATGGCCAGCGTCCACACATGGCATCCAACTCTCCTGTTACCCAGCTTTCCTGGATGCGGGAAAGGCTATCCATCCCCTACAGGCTTCACCCAGCTTTCCATCATAGGTGCTACCTATGTGGGATGGGGTGTCACTCAACTTTCCTGGCTGCCAGGTAGACTATCCAGCATCCTGGAAAGCTGGGCAATGCCCAACCCCCCACCCCCCACCGACACACACAGGGTGCACCCAGCTTTTTGTGATAATAAAACTGGGTGCCACTTGTGGGGGATAGATTGTCACCCATCTTTCCTGGATATCCAGTATTCAGGACAGCTGGATCAAACACAGTAAGGGAGGAGAGCAGAGTGGTACTCACCTCTATTATCATTTCTGAACTCCTCCCTAGATAGACAGGAAAGCTGTGGCACCCGACAGGTGGCACCCAGGTTTACTATCATAAAAAGCTGGTTGCAACCTATGTGTATATGAGGGCATCACCCAACTTTCCTGGAAGGTGCAGACACAGTCCCCTGCAGTCAGTGGCATTGGAGCAGCGTGTCATGATGCTGCTCTGGTGTTGCTTCCTTTACAAAAACCTTTCAACTGTGGAAGGTTCACACTCTGCCCGGGGGAGCTGGAGGTCTCCCCTATTTGCAGGACCTTCCCAGTATGAGAGTTGGTCAGTATGACTAAGAACCAAAACAACCTAATTACTAAGGCCTAGAGCAGGAGGGGAGGACCCTTATAGCAGAAGGCCCAGAACAGCAGATGATGAAGGAGGCATTTGGCACTGCTCGCCCTTAAAAAGAAACCGTGTGGAAGGAGGAAGGAGCAGAGCTGCAACCAGCTGGAATGAGATTGACGCATATGGAGGGAAGGTGAAGAGCAGTGGTGGATGGAGTAGTAATGCCACATGTTGGAAGAACCAGGTGAGCTTGGCATTACAATGGTTAAAAAAAGTGGAGATTCACTTTAAAAAAAAAAAAATTGTGTGTTGTGTTTTTTTTCCAATGAGTTCTGTCAATTTGCCTTAGACAGTTATAGCTCGTGAGTCACTTATACTTATGCATGTTCCAAGTAAAGTATTCTGCCATACAGAGAAAAATGGCTTCTAAACATCTTTAATGCCATTTGGCCAAGAAGGAACAAAGGATTGGGTCTCAAGCCAAAACATGAGTCTCTGCCAATAATACAGTCAAAGGTGGAACCTGCTGCTCAGAGCTTCCCACGTATAGTTATTCACCGGATTTACCTGCTCAGCAGACAGTAGAATACAGGATAATAGGTGAATCCAGTTTTGCTTTGAAACACTGAACGCAACAAATGGATTGCCCAATGCTTGTTTATTAGTAGTGGATCATTATTATTATTATTATTATTTATTTTTAGAGCGCCATTGATTCCAGGGCGCTGTACATTCAAGAGGGTTACAAACATAACATAAGTCAAACAAGTTCAATGCTGACAGTATGTGACAATCAACTGGCACAGATGGAGAGAGAACCCTGCCCGCGAAGGCTTACAATCTACAAGGAAGGGGGAAAGAGACAGAAGGTGGGGGCAGACATGTTTGTGGAGGGTGTGGTGACAGAACGGGTACTATAATTTATAGGCTATCCTGAAGAGATGGGTTTTCAGGGTGCTTTTGAAGCTGGTGAGAGTGGAGGAGAGTCTGATGTTTTGCGGCAGTGAGTTCCAGAGTGTGGGGGAAGCACGGGAGAAATCTTGGAGACGGTTGTGTGAGGAGGTGACAAGAGGAGAGCAGAGAAGGAGGTCCTGTGAGGAGCGGAGATTGCGTGAGGGGGAGTATCTGGAAATTAGGGCAGAGATGTATGGAGGGGAGAGGTTATGGAGAGCCTTGTAGGTCATGGTTAGCAACTTGAAGTGAATTCGCTGGGCAATGGGTAGCCAGTGAAGGGATTGGCAGAGGGGAGAGGCAGAGGAGTAGCGAGGAGAGAGGTGGATAATACGGGGGGCAGAGTTGCGGATGGATTGAAGGGGAGCAAGAGTGCTAGACGGGAGGCCACAGAGGATCATGAACTCATTAGCAAATTTACTTCATTTATTTACTCGGCCAGAAGTAATTTCAGGGCCCCAAACAGCCAAAGCATCAGGGCCCTTTGCCGGTTACCAGTTCCTACCTTGTACAATATCAGTGGGCCCTCTTTTTTTCTATTTGATCAGTGCCCCTGACATGAGTACTGCCTGATGGTTCCCCTGCACTCAGCTCCATTTACCACTGGCACTAGGTTATAGATGCAGCTTGTTTATTCGAGGCCTCTCTACTCCTTTAAGAGATCACGAAGGGTCTGTTGGCGACTCGTGGCTCTAGAAAGGCAGCAGAGGACCTAACTGCTGCAATACATGAGGTGCCCCTGGGGGCCAATTTAGTGCGCTGAATCTATATTATACTGCTCTTTCAGCGGTCTTTAGAACACTCCCTCATCATCTCCCCATAGTTCTCATTAACAAGCTGCACAGCTTATGCTGCATGAATCTCAGATCTTGGCTTAATTAACCCCGTTGCTTCCTGAAGTGGATGCACTAAATAGCAATTAATTATGTCATTTCTAGGCCTGGAAGTAACTAAAAATGCAAACTTACCAGCTTCCTTTGTTTCACAGTTGTCAAGCAGTGATAGACAACTCAATGAAGAAACACTATAAATTCCAGCAAGTCTTCCAATGGCATCCTTAAGAACCTATACCTTACGGAGAATTCATCTGAGGTATCTGTGGCAATTAGATTAATTGTTTAATTACAATCATAATTTGACTTTGTAAGACACACGGTTGATTTCATTTTCCAGACAGTGCTGTTAACCTACAACCAAGGAACATGACACCTAGTAAAACATAGGTGCCCTTAGTGTTATACCTGAATCAGCACTGTAACAACAGTGTGATGCCAATCTCACCATGGTTTGGGAGAAGCATCATTTTGGAGAAAAATTGCCAAACTTGGTTGGACTTTAAGAAATGCGTCCTTCATTCAAAAGATGTTGATGGCATATCCTATCAATGGACAGCCATGGTTTGTAGACGGAACATCTCACACCAACCAAGCAATTGATGCGTGTTGTGAAGACAACCTTTCCATATGCAGCCAAATTGTAACAGACATTCATCCACATGATAGAAAGCCAGCACCCATCGAGATAAAATCCAATGCTTTACTGAATTACAGCGTGTGATAGGTAAATCAGCTGATGCGTTTCGGGGTGGACTTCCCCCTTTGTCATAGCTTTCCATATGCCATGCTTGGTAACCCTCTTCATTTACATTTAGATGCTGGGCTGACTTCAACTTCATATGGGAATAGCAGCTGTCCACCAAGGATCTGGACCTGCAGCTCATCACTAGGGTGGCTGCTGTGACCTGTGGTTGGTTGCACCTGTGATGTGAACCATGAAAGTTCACCAGGACGGCTGCTGCGATGGAACGACCACATTCAGGAGGTAAGTATGCTTTTTTTTCTTCTATTTTTCATCCACCCCGACAGACGAAGGAGCATTTTAAACTGCAGGAACACTCTTTAACTGGAAATTGGGTTTTCATTCTCAGGCACCACGTTTACCTTGATTGTTCGGACCAACTCATATTCTATCTCCAGCATACAGATGGCTTACAGAGTCAACACAGTGAAGTGACCAGAGGAAGTGGTACAGGTCTGGTCTCTTATTTGCTATAAGCCACTTCTGCCTTGTGAGACTCGCTGAACCACAGGCATGCAGCCTTAGCGTCTCCAGTCATTATTGATCAAGTCAGTGGTGCCGGTGCCATCACTAGTTGTCTAAATCAAACTTTTGCATTGATTGTACCTGGGCTTTTATTTGCAGATGTAACTTCTTCATTTGATGTGCTAGGGTCATTTTTTTTTCATGTTGTTCTGTGTAGAGTCCAGGCCCTGAACATGAGTACTACAGGCTTTGTTAAGCAGATTGAAACACAGAGGGCCACATGTATGAAAACTGTCTAGGTCTAAAACTCACTTTGTTGCCCATAGTAACCAATCGAAGCGCCCCTCTCGTTTCATATAGTGCTCTGGAAAAATGAGAGGGGCGCTCTGATTGGTTGCTATGGTCAACAAAGTGAATTTTAGACCTAGACCGTTTTCATACACGTGGCCCAGAATCCGTATCAAAATCCGCATAAAACTGTGGGATCCACATAAATTTTCACTGGGAACCTATATACTATGGTGCAGATGTTTTTTAATCCCTGATACACAAAAAAAGTACCAAAGCTGCTAACCTTTCAAGGAAATGTGCTCTTAGAATTATAAAAACACTGAATTTAATGAAAAGAAAGAAACCAACAGCTCCATCTAGTCCATATGTTCACACGGCTTAAAGTGGGACGTATTTCGTTCCGTATTTTGCGCTGTACTGCGCTAAATACGGGACGAAATACGTCCCAGTCATTACTCATTACGGTAATCCACAGTTCTCATAGAAGTGACATGTCAATTATTCACGGCGTATACGCGCCGAGAATAATGAATGTCTATGGGGCCGGCGGACTGCCACCCCCCACCCCCGCTCCCGAGCACATGGTGTAATTGCAAGTGAAATACGTCACCGCAATTACGCCGTGGATAAGTCGTGTGAACCTAGCCTTATTGTGATGTCTGCGTACAATATGCTACTTTACTTTCTAGACAGTATATTGGGACACCCCATCACATTTAACATCTGTCTATCGTTGCCTATTGTTTCCACCAAGATAAGCAACTCCAAATATATCTGGCATCTCCTTGTCCTATTAAAATTACATATTCTAATGATATTTGTAGTTATCAACACTGACTATTCACCAGCACAGCTTTCCTCAGCTGTAGGCAACCTGCTGGTCCTCAGCCTTGTCAATGGTGAGGTCTCAATCTCTGCTCTGCCCCTAGTACTTGAGAGACTCACAAACCGTGAATTTTTCATCCATATTTTACCACTACTAATGAACCCTTACACACGTATATCAAAGAGGCTTGGTGAACATGGGCCTCATAGATCTCCCGATAATCTTCAGGCCGGCCAGCAGCATAAGATACCCGTTGTCCTAACTTCATTTAGCAGGCAGCTATCTCACTTAATATAGCCTGATTTTCCCATAACCATGCACACATGACTGAGCCAAGCATGCATGCTTTACTTCAATAGAAGAGAGATAAATGCTTGGTAGACCTTACTGGCAGCCACTTATCTTCCTGCACAAGGAGATATCAGTTATTTTACAAAAAACTTTAAGTTTTATTAGAAATCAGTTATTTTAAAATCCAATGCGGACAATTCCTCATTTACCCGTCATCTGATATTAAGGACGGTCACCATGCTCAATAGATTGTCGATTTCATCAGGATGGGCTGACGCTAACCTAATTGGTAGGGGCAGCCTTAGGGTTGGAGAAAATTAAATTGCAATCCCCACTGAGGACAGAAACTAATAGGCTGTATTTCTGTATAACATGTTGGCTATTAGACTAATAACCTGGTTACTATTCAATGGGCTGTCATTTGCCAGCATTTTCTTCCTTGCTAAGGCTCCAAACAAGTCACTGCAAGTATCCTGTTAAGATGCCTACCGTAACTGTATAGGGATACGGTAGGCATCTTAATAGAACGAGCCTCCAGAGGTGGGGCCGTTCTTTTCAGGACGATGACCTGGCCTGTATAAGGATTTTTTGTAAGGAATTCGTAAGGGACAGACATTAGTGCTTTTATAGATTGTGGTGTTGTCTAGCACGTTCTTTGTGCCTATATTTAATATCAGTTTTTGTTGGTATACAATAAAGGTTATATTTTAGAAATAGGGTTTGTTTGGATACTTGCAGTGACTTGGTGGAATAACAAACTCTTTGGAGACTTTTTTTTTCATTTTCTGTGATTAAGGTTCCAAACACTAGTCCTAGGTCTTGCAAAGGGCTCCACGAAGCCTATGACCCAAGGTACCACCAAAATCTATACAGTTGGAGCCTGTGTAACACAACAGTTCATTTTAATAGAATACTATAAACCATCCCTCTTAATCGGTTGCTGCAGTAACCATCTATTTCGCTCCGGTGCTATCCACGGTGATTAGACGCCTGAGCCGACTAAGGACCAGTCCATGGTATTTTGAGCAGAGCTGTCACACTGTGTTTCTACTACAACCTACTGATAAATCACTGTTGTATGTCTGCTAATACTTTGACTGACAACTCCCATTCATGTGTATTGCTGGTGTTGAAGACACCGTCATACAAATCTCCCTCCTTTCTCTATTCTTCTGTCTGCCTTATTTGCAGCCAAGGATTCTTGGGAGGCCGCTCATTTAAACGATGTAGGTTGTAGTTACATCTAAAACGTGTCAGGGATCTGACAACAGGTCTTAGTAGTCTGCAGGGATGAAACAATGACAAGAGCGTCACATCAATCACGGTGATGAGTACAAGGATGCTCCTGCTGTATTGTACCTCCTTCATCAGAATTAATAAGATGGCGTGTTATATGGAAGAAATGGCTGATAACAGAGACTGGTTGCATCCGTCAGCAAATAGCAAACTAGACTTTAGATTTAATACTTAGAAAAGTTCCGCCATGTTTAGAGTTTTAAGGATCCTGGTTGCTGTCAGTAAAACATCTGTGTACATCAAAGAATGGCTGCCATATTATACTGTATCCCAGGGCCGCCAACAGAAATTTCAGTGCCCCAAACAGCTGAAGCACCTGGGTCCCTCCCTGTAAACCCCCCCCCCCGCAACCCTATCACTCGCCCCCCGCAACCCTATCACTCCGCCCCCAGAAAAAAAAGTAATTGCGCCATTGTTTTTGGATTTATTTCTTGTTGTATTTTACAATGTACAGATTATCTGTATTGTGTGGGTTAGTACGTATACAAGGACCAGCAAATATCACCAGATGATCACCACAATGATGTTACTGATCAATCCAATATGCCAAGACCAATATTGCCAAACAACAGCAATATACAAAGACCATATGATACCGTCACATCATCACCACATATCACCACCATAAAGATACTGAATAATACCACCATACTGTCACTGAATATAATTCATTACAATAAGACCAATATTACTGCCATACAGTGACCATATAGTGGGAGATACAAGTGTACACAGTGCAGTTACATTTAGTGACTCACAGGTGACGTCTCGTCTGAGTCATTCACGTTCCGTTTTCTTCTCCGTCTTCTCCAGACTGCAATGACAACTTCTCCCAGCCACGACCCATCCCTGCAGAATTCACAACATTAACACCTGAGACGTCTCAATTTTTTTATCACCTTTCTACCTGTGCCCATCCCGCTATGTACAAATTCCTCATCCATAGTGGCCCAGATGGTAGTTAGGTATATAGCCCCTTCCCCCGTAGGTAGATAGTGGGCCCTGCGTAGGTAGGTAGCTGGGTAGTGGGCAGGTAAGCTTACCTCCATAGGTAGCCAGGTAGGCAGGGAGGGGTAGGTGAGTAGATAGCCATGTAAGGGGGGCCCTCTCCTTCTCCCTCACACTGCTGAGGGCCCCCACAGGCGATAGGGCTGGAGAGAGGAAGGGGGCCCCCCCACGGGCAACAGAGCTGGAGAGAGGAATTGGGTCCTGGGGAGAAGGGGTCCGCACTCCCGGTTACAGTTTTTACTTACATCTTCTGTGCTGTAGCTGTAACTGGAGCCAGGACCTCCTCTCTCTCTCTTCGCCGTGTACTGGCCAATGGAGGGAAACAGGACAATTTGAATCAGTGAGGCCCCGCCCTCGGGGCAGGGCCTTACTGATTTAATTAGTCGTCCTGTCTGCAGATAGAGAGGAAGGAGGGCTCCGGTCACAGCGCAGCAGCACTGGAGAAAGCTGCACAGCGCCTGTGACCAGGAGTGCGGGCCCCTTTCTGTAGCGGTGGGCGGGCCTCTTCTCTCTCCTGACTCCCTCTCAGTCGTGCCGGGAGGGCGTTGCGGGCGGCCCCCCCTGATTAGCAAAGAAGCGTTCGGCGGCTGCACTGCCGGGCACCAGTCTGTACTGAGAAATAAGGGGCCTGCTTGCAGTGGGCCCCCTTATTTCACCGGGCCCAGTACATTAGTACCCCCTGTACTATCTGTATGGCGGCCCTGCTTCATCCCTTCCCTAAATGGCCAACCACTGCTTCCTAGTGAAAATAGCAAATCATCAGGGTTTCTGAAGTTGGACCTGTACTAACCAGCCGATCACCATGCCAATTTTTTTTAGGTTGTCCTCATGAGCCATCCCCTTTAATATACATAAAATCTGAGTGGCAACCAATATGGTCCCAATCCTAGCTCCCATAGAGGTTGTCACCATAGTTTTCTCATACAATGGCAGATCCTTATTCATATATCCTATTTGCAAAATGAGGACCATCTGTGGTCAGGGCATGCGGGGGGCGAAGCCTTTGCAACAGCTGGAGAGCCACCGGTTGTGGAACACAGATTAGCATATAGGACAAAATGTGCCAACACGACAATCCGTATCTATAACCGTATATGCCCAATGCCAACAATATGTAGATTGACAGTGGGAAAATATCACTGACCCCAATCCCTGGGAGCAATGTCAGCAAATTATTCTTCCTACAGATGTTAAACTGTAACACAGTGAAAAAAAAGCTCTCCCTCGGTGCGCTGTCCTGTTGCTAGAACTATTAATTAAAAATGTTCTACGGAAGCCTTTTGATTCATTTAGCACTCGGAAGCTAATGAGGTGTAAATCCTACAGACTGCTATATCCTACAGCTGACACGGTAATTTATATCAATTGCAGCGATTAGTACCCATCCTCAATCATTCTGTTCTTGCTTGCTCCAGTCTGTCACAGGCCTAATGGAAGCCAGCGAGGTATGGGTTAGTATTAGGGATGTCTGTCATAGTGCTGGGAAAGACAGGCGAAAAGCAGATTCTCTTGGGACTCAAGGGTTGAATGCAAGGAAAGGACAATTTTGTATCTGCTAATAGAAATAGTGAGATTTATCAGGGGCACCGTCGGCCATGGTATTAGGTGGGGCTAGTTGGTGACATCTATTGACTGCCAGGGGAGTATGTCAATCATTGAGGCTGCTGGAGGAGGGAGGGGACATTCCAGGTAACGTTGCCCATATCTTTCTTACTCATGGATGGCACGGCATGTGGTCAAGGATGTACATGCTGTAGAACTCAGCCCATGAAGTTACTGTGTAGGCCATGGAAATGGGGCTTTAGGTAAAACTGGCACTTTATTCCATCCTAAAAGAACTACATAATAAACGCATAAGAGACAGCAGCCCAAGGGTCACATTGCCTAACTCATATGCAGGGGACGTTATGACCCTCTTTAAAGGATTGAAAAAAGGGGAAAAATATGTACGGGTTTCCCCCTTTTTCCCATAAAAAAGGAGAGGGGGGGGTTTTGGGTGGAATGAACCAAAAATTAAAAGGGGATTTTCCATTTCCCTGCAGTAAATGACTTTTCCCGCTCTGCTATTCCCAGCTGAGTCTGTTGAGGGATTTTGGGAAAAAAAAAGGGTTTTAAAAACAGCGGTCCCAAAAGGCTACAAAAGCTCAAAAGGGGTTTCAAGTTTGTAAAGCAAAAAAAACTTTAAATAAGCTTCTGTGTTTTGGTTTAAGACACAGCAAGGAGTGATGTCACCGTCCTTCCCAGGACTGGTAGAGCAGATAGAAGTGGTCAGTATCCTGGGGAAGCTTGTGTACACATGAAGGAGATAAGAACTGTTCAAGGTTTAAAGGGGATTCAAACCCGAGCGGGCATGTATTTAGTAAAAACTTTTTTAACCTTTGTTTATATTTTAAAAGCTAATTATTGTGGTGAAAAAAACCCCTTTAAAAAATCCCAACCCGGAGATAAAAAGGGCCCCTTTTGGGTTCCATTGTGATGCAGGGGTGGTTTCCCGCTGGCCCCAACCGAAGCGATGTGGGTTTAAGCCACCCCAGTGATTTTATTGGGGCGGCGGCCGGCCGGGGGTGCTGCGTTTTTCCCAAAATCGGGACCCGGAGACGTAGTGGGGGAAAGGGCAGGAGGGGGACAGGGGGAAGGTTCGGGTCAGAGACAGGCAAAGGGTGGGGGGAGGGGAAAACCAGGAAAGGGGGTGGGAAAAACGTGGCAGGGGGACTGGTACCCGGGAAAGGACAAAAAAGGGACTTCGGGAAAAACGAAAAAAGCACTAACCCACCCCAAACCCGAAAATGGCAGTGAGGGGAAGGAGGGGGCACATAAATAGGGTCAGGCGCCCAAAAAAATTGGCCAATTCCCGGGCGCAATCCCTTTAAACCCCCGACCGGCCCATCGGCGCGGCCCCTAATTTAATTGGGGTGGAAGGGGGTTTTTGGGCCAGAAGCAAAAGGGGCCCCAACCGGCAAGGGAAAGCCCGGCCCCCCCGGGGGCCCCCTTACGCGCTAAAACCCCCTTTCATTTTTCCGGGTTTTAAACCCTTTTTTTCTATTTGCTTTTGTGGCAGGAATTTTCCTGGTTTGGGGGAAACGAGGGGTCAAAGGGGCAGGGAAAAATGGGGGAAAAAAATAAGGGAGAAAATTTTTAAATGGGTTTTTCCACCCTTTTAGGGTGTAAAATGGCCCCTAAGAAAACCCGGCTCCAAGTCAAAAGTGCCAAACAAATGGATTAGGTGCTTTTGTTTGGGCAAAAATTTCCCAAAATTTTTAAAAGGGAAAAACCTGAGGGGGATTTTTGGGGCCGTTAGGGTGGTGGGTGGGAAAATATTCAAATATTAGAACATTTGAATGTGGGTTGGGCCCAAAAATAGGCGAAATTCCCTGCCGGAAACAAAAAACGGAAAACCCTTTTCAATGTGATCTCCCGACCCTGGGGAGAGAGTGGAGTTAGAATTTGCGTTAGGGAAAAAAAATGTCCAATATTTCTCAATTTACACCAATACAATAATAAAAAGTAAGTTATAATTATCAAGCTATATAAAATTAAATTATTTCAATTTAATAAAAAAATTTATCATATAAAATTAATATAAAAATATATAATATCCCAAAAATATAAAAATATCTCCTGTAAAACGTATTTCAAATTAATAGAATCTAAAACATTAAATTACATTAAATAACCCACTGATGATGTTGTTCAGATGTTTAAATTTTTTATTCTTACTACATTTATTTTTGCTGCTCTCACCCTTTATTCTACATACAAGAGCCAGCACACCACATGTCTTGCTGGGACCTGTGGTCCACCAAGCATGATGAGTACCATAGTTTCTATTCACTGACTAATGACTTCTTTAATTTTTAGCCTATCTATAGCCTTTATACATGTTTGGCGTATTAGTTACTGTAGTTCCATAATGCGGCAAACACATAGGCGAGGTGCAATGAACTTTAGACACCATTGATGAACGCACAAAAACCACTTTCAAACATTCCGGTGCATTATGGACTGAAAAATACAGTAGATGAGAAAATGAACTTCGATCCGCTAGTTCCATACATGTCTCCCTAAGTCCACTAAATTCTAGTACCAGTATTAGAGGACCCATTAGTTACTTATGATGGGAATGGCTTCACTTTGCAAGTACAGAATCTTTATTGGAGACAATATTTGGTTGCAAGGGTAACATGGTTACACCATCTAGTCTGAATTTGACAAATACTAGATCCATATTGCAAATAGTGAAAATCTAATTTACTTTAATGAGCCATCCTAAGTCAGGGATAATTCTTTTCCTGCCATCACCATTCAATGTGACCTTTGGAAATGTGACACCACTTTGATTCATACAAGAAAGACAAATTGAGAAGTAATAGCCACCTGTATGCTGTTTACATGACAAAGCAAGTGCTTAGTCAAATTCTGCAGGACAACAGCACAGATAATGTAGCAGCCCTGGGTTTAGGAGTGTAATCTGAGACTAAGCAGCTCTAGGATGGAAGCAAATACTTAATTAACCTGCCCTTTACACTTACAATCCAAAAAGGGAAAGAAAAAAAAGAGTCCAAATTTTATATTTTTTTCAGTGCACAAAAAGGTTAATTTTCTTAAATCTCTATTAAATAGGTGCAAATAAATGCCAAGATAAGGAATTAGGAAGTGTTAGTGAGACACATATTGGGTGAAGAATTGGACTGTATATATTTAGATGATTAGTTTATTAGAAGAATATGGCTTCCCATGAGGGAAATTTTCCAACATGCTGGAAAAAGTCCAACTCAAATATGATGCAACAGAACAGGATAAATGTTCTTGCTGACTTCTTGGATAGCTCAATACAGTTTTTGGCTATTAATAGGGTTGAGCAGCTCCAAACATTCAGGTGCCTAATTGTAACTGTCCCATCAAACAAGCTTCACATTACACTATAGAGCTAGGATTGATGGTGGATATTCATTGAGATTGTAAGGTACAGTCAGGTGAAGCAGGAGGATGATTCAGGTCCTAGGTGCCAAGCAAGCAGGTACACCTACCGATCCTACCGATGTGGGATTGCTTGCTGGGAGGTGTAGTGCACCAGCTTTATTCACAGCATTAATTTAAGCATGTTATACTTCCTTTTCGATCACTTCATAGGTAGACGGTAACACTTGGGGATTATTACATTTTTCTTTCAATTGCATTTGCTTCTCTGGCAAGTCCTTCGATCTCTCACGCTCTCTACTTTCTATTTTTAGATGTCAGCTCCAGGGTAATTGGTGCTGCCAAAGACTGGAGTTGTGTTTTGGTGTGCTTCCCTGGCTGGACATCTAGTCAGGCCTCTTCTATCTACGTTTTCTCTTCTCTCTCACACGCTTCTCTTCCGTCTACCTCTTCCTGCTCCATCTCTCTTGCTCTCTCTCATCTGTGAATTCTCAGGCTGATGTTCTGCCTCTTAGCCTGCACCACCTCACTGCTGATAAGTGGACGACCCCTGATGCTTGAACCTCCCTATGCGGACCTGCAGCACATCCCTTCATCCATGCTCTGATTGGCTGCAGACTCTCCCCATTCCTAGTGAACAATTAAAAGTGTATAGCCATACTTAACCCCTTATCACTATATACACACACATACATAAATATAATATATAATATAAATATAATAATATATAAATAACCCTTTTTAAACAAGAAACCAAAAATTTTTAAAAAAAAATTTTTTTTTTTTCCCCCCTTTTAAATTTTTTAAATTTTTTTTTTTTTTAAAAATTCGGTTAAAAAAGGAAATTTTTTTTTTAAAAAAACCCTTTTTTTTTAAAAAAAAAGGGGGAATTTTAACCCCTTTTTTTTTTTTTTTTTGGGGAAAAAAAAACCCTTTTAAAAAAAAATTTTTAAAACCAAAAAATTTTTTTTCCCCCGGGAAAAAAAAAAGGGCCCCCCCCCCCAAAAAAATTTTTTTCCCCCTTTTTTTTGGTTTTTCCCCCGGGGGAAAGGGGTTTTCCTTTTTTTTTAAAAATTTTTTTTTCAAAAAAATTTTTTTCCCCAAAATTTTTTTTTTTTAAAAAAAACCACCCGTTTTTTTGGGCCGGGGGGTTTTTTTTTTTTGGGGCCCCCCTTTTTAAGGGGGTTTTAAATTCTTTTTTTTTTCCCCCCAAAACCCAAAAAAACCCCAAAAAACCCCCCACCCCAAAACCTTTTTTCCCCAAGGGGGGGTTTTTTTTAAAAAATTCAACCCCCCCCCCCAAAAAAAAACCCCCAAAAACCCCCTTTTAAACCCCCCCCTTTTTTTAAAAAAAAAGGGGGGGGCCCAATTTCCCCCCCCTTTTTTAAAGGAAAAAATTTTTGGGTTTTTTCCCCCCCCCCTTTCCCCCAAAAAAAAAAACCGGGGTTTTTTTTTTAAAAAAAAAAAAAAAAAATTTTTTTTTTTTTTAAACACCCAAAAAAAAACCCCCCTTTTTTTTCCCCCAAAAAAAATTAAGGTTTTTTTTTTTAAAATTTCCCCCCCCCCCCTTTTTTTTAAACCCCGGGGTTTTTTTTTCCCCCCCCCCTTTTCAAAAAAAAAAACCCCAAAAAAAACCCTTTTTCCCCCTTTTAAAAAATTTTTCCCCGGGGTTTTGTTTTAAAATTTAAAAAGGGCCAAAAAATTTTTCCCCCCCCTTTTTTTTAAAAAAAATTTTAAAAAAAAGGGGCATTTTGGGGGAAAAAAAAGGGGGGGAAAAATAAAAAAATTTTTATGCCCAAAAAAAACCCCCCCCGGGGTTTTACAAAAAGAAAGTACCCCCCTTTTTTTTTTTTAAAATTTTTTAAAAACAAGGAAAAAAGGGGGGTTTTTTGGAAGGGATCGTATTTTCCCGGCTCACTTTACCCTGATTAAATGCGCCAAAAAACCCCCCAAAAAATTTTTAAAAAAGGGGAATCCTCAACCTCTTTTTTGTCCCCATCCCAACTGTTCTCAAAATTGACGACCCCCCTTCTTTCTTTCAACTTTCTAACAGCACACTCGGTGTCAACCACTAATGACCCTGTTGTCCAAAACCCCGGAATCCAATTGTCACCTTCTTATGGTGTTATAAGGGTGGGCAAACCAAAATTTTAAATTTTTAATAATCCCCCTCTACATTAAAACCCAAAAGTTCCCGCGACCTCCAATTTTTTGGAAACAATGTTAAGGGTAAAAAGGGGCCTTTCCCAAATTTGTTTCTGTAAGGTAATCCACACTCTCCCCACCTTTTAGAACATAAACCCTCCAACTGAAACATGCAAAAAGTATGGGGAAATTTTGAAGGGAAAACCCGTTTTTGGGCCCAAAATAATTTTGGGCCAGCCCCTCTAAAAGGGGTATTGGGGGGACCTTTTTACCCCTTCCCCGTTCAAGGGGGTTTTACAACACTATGGTTACACACAAAACATTACAGGTCATTTAGTTAAGTTCAATGATAAATGTGTCAGAGAAAAATAACCCTCTTATCAGCTTCTGTCCTTTTATTATTTATTTTAAAGTGTCATTAATCCCAGAGCGCTGTACATTCAAAGGGGGTTACATACATAACATAGGTCCAAACAAAGTACAATGACAAGACTAAATGACTAACAACAGGAACAGAGGGAGAGAGTGCCCTGCCCGCGAAGGCTTACAATCTACAAGGAAGGAGGAAAGAGACAGAAGCTGAGGGGCAGACATGTTTGTGGGGTGTAGTGGCAGCAGGGTTATGTAGGTTATAGGCTTCTGAAGAGATGGGTTTTCAGGTTGCTTTTGAAGCTAGTGAAAGTGGAGGAGAGTCTGATGTGTTGGGGCAGTGACTTCCAGAGTATGGGAGAAGCACAGGAGAAGTCTTGGAGACGGTTGTGTGAGGAGCTGATTGAGAGCAGAGAAGAAGGTCCTGTGAGGAGCGGAGATTGCGTGAGGGAAGGTATTTGGAGATTAGGGCAGAGATGTATGGGGGGAGAGGTTATGGTGAGTCCTGTAGGTTATGGTTAGTTACTTGAACTGAATTTTCTGGACAATAGAGGCAGGTGAGTAGCGAGGAGAGAGGTGGATACGACTGGCAGCGGAGTTGAGGATGGACCAAAGGGGAGTGTTGATGGGAAGCCATAGAGAAGGATGTTTCAGTTATCTAGGTGGGAGATAACAAGGGCATGGACTAGCATTTTTGTAGTATCAAAGTTAAGGAATGAATAGATTGGAGAGATATTTCTCAGGTGGAGGTGGAATGCAGAAGTAAGGTCTTGGATATGTGGCATAAAGAACAGAGGAATCAAAGGTTACCCCAACACAGAGGACTTTCAGGACCGGTGAAAGTGTAGAGCCATTAACTGTGATAGATAAGTCACGTGGAAGGGACAGAGTGAAATAGTGGAAGGATAATTAATTCAGTTTTATCCACACTTAGTTTTAGGAGACAGGAGGAGAGGAACGAGGATATGGATGACAGGCATTCTGGGATTCTGGAGAGCAGTTAATATTTGGGCCGGAGATGTAAAGTTGGGTGTCATCAGTCGTGTGATGCTATGAATTGACCCAGACCAAAAGTGTAGATGGAGAAGAGAAGAGGACCTAGGAGTGACTTCTGTGGGACACCAACAGAGAGAGAGAGGACGAGAGGAGGAAGTGATGAGATATACTAAATGTCTTATCCGTGAAGTATGAGGAGATCAAGGAAATGGCCTAGTCCGTGATACTGAAGGACAAGAGGATTTGGAGCAGGAGGAAGTGGTCAACAGTGTTGTAGGCAGAGGACAAGTCTAAGAAGAGAAGCACAGAGTAGTAGTGCAAGACTATAGCAGTTAGTAGGTCATTAGTGACTTTGGTAAGGGTGGTTACGGTAGAGTGATGGGATTTCAAGACAAGTATAGGGGTTGGTGGTGGGGACTGTGGGGTAAAGCTTTCTCTAATGAAGTTGGTCTTGTTTAAGAAATGAGTGACAAAATTATCTTGTGATATCAGAGTGGAGGGAGGTGGACTGGGGGACAGAGGAGACAGTTGAAGGTGTTGATTAGTTTTCTAGGGTTGTGAGACAGAGAAGATATGACAGCATTAAAGTAATCCTGTTTGGCAGAAGCGAGTGCAGACTTGAATTTGAGGAGTGATTCTTTGAATGTGGCAAGGTCGTCAGTGGAGTGGATGTTCTTTCAGCGGCGTTCAGATACTCTGGAAGCATGCCTCAGGTTTTTAGTCAGTTCAGTATCCCAGGGTTGTCTATTGATTTTGCGGGTTCTGTTGTTTATGGGGATGGCAACCATATCGAGAGGGGAAGTGTTTGTGTTGTCCTTCCCCTATGTCCCACTCCTCTACTCTTTATTTTTATGAGCATTTCTGATTAGTGAGTGGAACTTTATTTTGATACTTTTTATTGCAGTTCTCACCACCACCTTACATCTAAAGCGCACTCCCATGGCAGTTAGTATGTTTGAAGGATCTTAGCAGAAAAAACTGGGCATGCTCGACCAATAAGAGATAAGAGAAAAACCATCGGATGGTTGTAACTACTAACAACAAGGAATATAAGTTACATCAACCAGGCTGTGTAGGTAGAAGTGTTGTATAAACACTGTTCATTTTTGTTAAGTACATATATTTGCAAAGTTTGCTACTTTGGCAATAGCTATTCAATGGGATATAATTTCTATAGTAGTACAACCTCTTTAAGTTTGGCGACAGTCAACCAAACGGTTTAAGGACCCACTTTTCTGGTGAAAACTAGACTTTGTTAAATTTATTCCAAACTCATATTCCAAATACCTCCCAACACTTCACATGGTATTGCTTGTATTTAGTACTGCAGATCACAGCAACCAGGTTGCTCTTAAGTGAATGGGACTGAGCTGTTACACTCAGACTGGCCCACATAGGAAGAGGGGAAACCCCGGGGCCGCTGAGCATAGCAGACATGAAGTTTCTTATAAACTGAAACCTTGGTTGAGGCAGAAAGCCAGAGAGAGGGAAAAGCAAGAGGCAGATTATACGGGTATGTTCACACCACATATTTTTGGGGCATACTTTGGCGCGTAATTGCGCTGAAGTACGCCCCAGAAATACGGTTAAATCATTTAACCCTAATCATTGGGTGCTGTGTAAAATCACCGTCTTCATACCGTGTTTTTAATATCGGATTTCTCAGCGCATAATGTACGCCCATAAAAAGTATACAAGGTAGAGAGCTGCCTCACACTGAAAGTATGCGCTGACTTTCAATAGCGCTACTGAAGACGTATTGCAATACGTACCTGTGCATGCCACAAAACGCAGTCTGAACATATCCTAAGAGGCATGTACAGTAGCTTAGGGTGTGCCCTAGAATCAACTCCACAGGTGGGCCCCCAGAATGAAATTACGCTGGTGGGCCTTAGGCCCTACAGTCTGACACTGATTACACTGGGCACAGCCACTGTCAAAAGTATAGAGAAGTACCTGGTAAAAAAGAATGGGATGCGGCACTTAGAGGACCACCATCTGCATTTTATCTGGGATACTCTTTCCTGAAGATAGGCCATCAGTTTTGTGTTAGCGGGTGAACCCTTTAATTGGGCTCTTCACATTATTTTTAATAAAATGTAACAGTGTTATTAGTGGAACCCTTGCTGCTCCCAAATATCTTAATGCTCTGTGGAAAACCAGGATCTCTGTCCTGAGGAAAATCAAACAAGTATTATGAATGCCACAAGGTTTAGTACTCGCTATATGCACTTCTTCAATAAAAGTACAGCATGGAAAATACTATTGTAATGGAAATTTCCATACGGATCTTTTGAATGGTAATGGTACCAAGAAAGGAATCCCCACCACTTGTTTTTGTACTATACAAAAAGCCCCATACAGGTTCAGGGTGTAAAAGATCTACTAATCTCACGTGGAAACTTAAATCCTCAAAAAAGGGGCTAATTTGTTGAATATTCCACCTAAAACGTTTCTTCTATTTCGAGTGAAATTGGACCTTAACACTGCAATTAACTTACTGCAGATTTTAGTGAGAATGTGTTTTCTTTCTTGAGGGTCGAGAGTAGGGTGACCTAAGAGGTCAATGCTTAGAAGCCGTGCTCCTTCAGTAGCGCAGGTGCACAATCTCACACTCTGTTACTGTCAATTCACAGACTTGCAAGTGTGATGTCATGATCCCGGCCTCATTAACACACTCGGTGGAATTGTCGCTGCCAGGACTTGATGACTTACAGATCCCGATGTGTGTAATGCCACCAAAAGAGCAGCTCTGTCCTCCATTCATTCATGTATTTTCCCAAGTCGCACTGTTAATCCCTGTTAAAGAAAGTTAAACCTTGAGGATTAAGGGACGGCTTTATTTTCTGAGTGTGATCACTTTTTGATCCCCCTCCCTTGTCCACACACCTGTCTTTTGACCATTTGATAAGTCTAGACTAAAACATACAAAATTACCCGAGTCTGTAACACTTCCTGCCTCTTATTTAGCAACTATTTTCCACTAAACTGTCTAAAAACTTTAATTATTGAGTTTAAAACCAAAATGGCAATTTTGTATCCCTTTAGGGCTTGTCACCCAACTTTCCTAGACTGCTCAATGAAAATCGTCATAATTATACAAAGATTTATTGCATAAATAGGTTGTTTTACCACTCAGGAGTCGGGAAATGCTGGATGACAACCACGGAGAAAGCTGGTAGAAAATATTCAACCGCACTCCGTTAGAAGCAAAGTGAAAACATTTTTATTGATTCAAATCAAGTATGCTCCATATAGATCATTTGTATAAGTGACTGCAAAATAGACGTGACGTTTTGGAGAAGGACCTTATTCATACATGTCACTATAGGAGAAAAATAATAATAATAATAAACGTAATTGTAACGAACGACGCTGCAGTCCATCCCCCGGGATGCGGACGCGTCCGTTCCCCGGTCCTCTTCCCTGTACCGGGGGTGAGTGGCCCCGGGGTCCGTGTGCCGGACCGTGGGCGCACTTGTCCCTTGGTGATCAACTACTCACCCGACCTAGCTCATGACTCCAGTCGCGCCTGTCCCGGCCGCTGCGCGCGTCCCCACTCCCTGACCTACTGCCTGTCCCCGACTACGAGACTGCCTTACGATTTTGTACCATGCTTACCCTTGGCTACCACCGCAAGCAAGTCTCGCCAGTGGAAGCGACCTGGTAGTTTCCCGCCGTAGCAAGTCCATCCCGCTTTGCGGCGGGCTCTGGTGAAAACCGGGTTCTACTTAGACTCCGCTCACTGGTGTGGGCTTTCACCATCGCTTGCAGTGGCCCAGCGGATCCACTACCACTGCCGTTACAGTAAAATCCGGCCATGGATCCCGCCAAGGTGCCTCTGCCTGGCGAAGCGGACCTTGCAGCAGTTGTTGCGCAACAGTCACGTCAGATCGCGCAACGGGCACGGCAGTTGGACCACTAACCGTCATGTTGCAGCAACTTCTGGTGAACCAGGCAGCCGCCCAATCTCCACGAGTGGCTACACCGCCTCCAGCTGCCCCACCTGCGACGGTGGGTCCCAAGCTCCGGTTGCCGCTACCGTCGAAGTTTGAGGAGACTCCAAGAAAGTGCGAGGTTTCATCACCCAGTGCTCGGGGCACATTGAATTAATGGCGGACCAGTTCCCCATGGAGCGTTTTAAGGTGGCTTTCGTCATCAGCCTGCTTTCCGGGAAGGCCTTGGCATGGGCCACACCCCTGTGGGTTCGGCGGATCTGCAGTCCTTCCTCCAGGAGTTCCACAGTGTTTTCGAGGAACCTGCTCGGGCATCCTCCGCCGAAACGGCTCTTCTAACCCTGTGCCAGGGGGACTCATCTGTGGAGACTACACTGCAGTTCCGCAAAAATTAGCCTCAGAGTTAGTCTAGAACAGTCCGCCTATGTGCCACTTTCAAAAGGGGTCTCTCGAGTAGGATTAAGGATGTGCTGGCCCCCGAGAGACATCCTGTCCCCCCCTCAGCGATTAATTCAGTTGGCTACCCGCATTGACGTGCGTTTCGCTGAGAGGCGAGAGGAGCTTCGGCAAGAACGATAGGTTGCACGGCCATGCCGGTTTCGAAGCATGGCTCCAGTGTTCCAGAGGCAGCCTATGCAACCGACACCACTCCCTATTGAGAAACCCATGCAGGTCGACTAGGCTCATCTCTCTGAGCAAGAATTGGCCCGACGTCGGCTAGGCAACCTGTGCCTGTACTGTGGCAGTCCTGAGCACCTCCGGAGGAATTGTCCCCAACGTCCAAAACGTCTGGGAAACTCCCGCACCTAGGGTCCGTGGGAGAGGTGTCCCTAGGTGCAAATTCCTCCTCTCCACCGCCTGATGTTGCCAGTACAGGTTTTCCCTGACTGATGCTGGACTCACGTTCGGGTTCCCGCCTTCCCGACTCTGCTTGGGTGGAACTTTTATACACCATGCTTTAGTGTCACAGTATCGCCTCCCAGTGGTCCGTTTGGAAAAGCCGCTGGTCATCACCTCGGTCAGCGGTGAGCTGCTAAGCGACACTGTACAATTCATCACCAAGCAACTGTCTTTTCACGTGGGAGTCCTGCATAAGGAGAAGATCTCTTTCTATGTGTTACCACGCTCTTCTTCAGCGCTTCTCCTCAGACTTCCGTGGCTGCGACTCCACTCTCCTACTCTAGACTGGACGTCGGGTGAAGTCACTCGCTTGGGTCCCAACTGCCTGAGCCATTGTGGGTGGCACCCTCGCCCGCTGCTTACCGGCTCTCGCGCTTTTCCCCACGCGAACCATTGCCCGGGCTACCCGCTGAGTACCAGGAGTTCGCCAATGTCTTTTCGGAGAAAGAAGCGGAGATCCTTCCTCCTCATCGACCTACTGCCGGGTACCAGTCCTCCCCAGGGTAGAGTCTATCCGTTGTCCGTTCCCGAGACACAAGCTATGTCTGAATATATCCGGGAGAATCTCCAGAAGGGGTTCATACGGAAATCCTCCTCTCCTGCAGGGGCGGGATTCTTTTTCGTGGAGAAGAAGGACGGTACCTTACGGCCCTGCATAGACTATCGGGGACTTAACAAGATCACTCTGAAGAAATGGTACCCTCTGCCGTTGATCCCTGAGCTTTTTGATCCCCCTACGTGGTGCGAAGATTTTCTCCAAGTTGGACTTGGGGTGGGGCCTATATCTCATCCGCATCCATGAGGCAATGAGTGGAAAGACGCTTTTAACACCCGGGACGGCACTTCGAGTTTTTGGTCACCCCGTTCGGCCTGTGTAACACCCCAGCCATCTTCCGGGAAAATTCTTTAACGAAACTTCAGGGATCTCCTGTAAATTGTGCCCGTAGTAAAACCGGGCAACATCTTGGTATACCCACCTGACCTGGAGACCCCCCGTTTTCCCCGTCCCGCCGGGTTCTAAGGCCCCTCCTCCTCCCCCCTCCTTGTACCTAAGTTGGGGAAGTCCCACCCTTTCCCATCAAACCAGCCTGCCTTTTCCTGGATATATTACCTCGCCCAAAGGGGGCCCGAAAAAGGGGGCCCCCGTAAAGCTGCCCCTCCCGTTTTTGCAAGGGCCCCCGGGCCCCGTTGGTCTTCGGCCAAAAAAAATTTTTTTCCTGGGGTTCGAAAACTTTTTACCCCATTTCTTTTCCTGCACTTTTTTTCCCGGGGTACCACCCATCGGGCCCCACAAAAAAGAACACTAACCCGCAATTTGGGCCCCACCGGGGCGGGGGAAAAAATTTTCGGGAAATTGAAGACTGCCTTTTTTTTTCTGCTTCTACCCTGTCACAGCCAAACCCCGAAAAGGGCCTTTTCCCATTGAAGTAACGCCTCGCCCTTGTCGGGCCCGGTTTGGTCCTTACGAAAAAGGGGGACCACGGGTAGACCGTGTCACTTTGGCATTTTTTTTCCCAAAAACTTTCTCGCCGCGGAAAAAATTTAAATACGACCCGGAGACGGGAATTCGGCCATCAAACTTGCCCCCGGGAGGAAGGGGGTTTGGGTTAAACACGGGAAAGGGGCCCCAAACACCCCAAACTAAACAAACTCATACACAAAAACCCTTCCCATACCTCCAGAGGGCCCCCAGCGATTTAAAATCCACGCCAGGCTAGGGGGTTTCGCCCTTCTTCTCCCGTTTTTAATTTCCAAACCCCTTTCCTTTCCTCCGGGAAAAAAATGTAAAGGCAACTTTTTGGGTCACGCGTTTTCCGACGGGCGGGGGAAAAAAAAATTTTGCCCCCCCAGGGGCCAAAAATTCCCCCCCGGACCGTCTTGTCTCCGCGCTCCATCACCCCCGGAAGGGTCCCGCCGGGAAAAACATACGGACCCCGGGCCCTAAAATTTTCCCCTCCTTATCCCCAAATTTCTACTGGGGGCCCGGGACCTCTTCTGGCCCGCATGGGGCGATGGTTTTTTTTTAACCAAATTTTCCCCCCTTCTTCGGGTAACCCCTTTGGGTTTCTGGGTGGTTACGACCCTTTTTTTCAAAAAAAGGGCAAAATTTTGCCCCCCTTCCCCGGGCCCAAAACCCCTTCCATCCCGTGCCCCCCCCCAAACCCTTTTTTTTTTTTCCTCCACTTTTTTTTCGCTTAAAAGGGATGCCCCTGAAAATTTATCCCCCTGACCCTGGAGCCCTTTTTGGGTCCCCAAAATTTCCCTGGCCGGGCCCCCTTGTTTTCAGGTAAAGCTCGATTTCTCCTGGGCCTATCACCCCCGGGACGAAGGGCCAGGGGGAAAAGGCCCAACCAGGTCCTTGGGACCTACTTGCCCCTTTTTTTGTCCCCCCGGACGTCAGAATGACTGGCCCCTGATTTGCTTCCGGGGGGAAATTTTTTCCTAAAAATTCCCAAATTCATGGAGGCCTCCCCCTTCTATATTTGTACCCTTTCACCCCCCCCACCCCCTCCCACAAATTTTCCCAAAATTCCCAAACCCCCTGCGGGAAATAATTTGGCCCCGAAAACATAAGGCTTTTTTGGGGCCCTGCCCGCCAGTCATTTTTTTTCCCGTCTTGGGCACGCATAAACTCAGGGGGAATTAGAGAAGGACCCCCCCCAATTTTCCCCTCCAGGCGATAAAGTAGGGTTTTATCAGCCAAATAGGTCGGGCTTAAAATCCCAAGTTAAAAATTTTGGGTTTCCCCACAAAGGGGGCCCAATTCGGTGCTTAGGGTAAAAAACCCGGGTGGCCTACAAATTTCCGACTCCCGCCTTCCATGCGCATCCCGAACCCCTTTTCATGGCCCTTCTAAAACCCCCTTTCCTCAAACTTTTTTTCTCTTAGGGCAGCCCCTCCATCCCGGGTGCCCGGATCCCACAAAATTTTTTTCCGGGTGAAGAGATCCTGGATATGAAGGTGTCCGGGGGGAAAAACCGGTTTTTTTCTCATCGTTTGGGGGGGGGTTGGGGCCCCCTTAAAGGAAAGGTTTTGGGGAACCCCGGAAGAAAAAACTTTCGGGCCCGGGGAACTTGTAAAAAGGTTTCCCCCGGGGCCGGGAAAAAAGAGAAAGGGCCAAAGTATGTTTTAGTGTGTGTTTTGGGGGGGGGGGGGGGGTTTTTGGGGGGGGGGGGGGGGGGTTACGGGAAACCCTTTGGCGCCGCCCCCACCCCCCGGGGATGGGGGCCGTCCTTTCCCCCCCCTTCCCCTTTTAAACCGGGTGAGGGGCCCCCCGGGGGCCGGGTGCCCCGTTTTTCCCCTCCCTAGGGCCCGGGCCTCCAAAAGTTTTAAAAGGGCCAGGGGCCGGAAATTTGGGCTTTTCCCGGGCCACTGCCCCAAAAAATTTTTTGGTCCCCCTCCACAGCCTCTCCCGGGAATCTTTGGTCCCCTTTTGGAGCCTATTGTGAAACCCTTTTGGCCCTCTTCTAAGTGTTTCCTGTTTACGTACCTTTTTGGGATCCCCGCCCTTTCTAAACCCCCAAACCTCTGCCCCCTGCCCTAAACCCTACTGCCTGTCCCCGACTAGGGCCCTCCCCTTACGTTTTTTTTACCACCCCTTAACCCGGGCCCCCACTGCAAGCAATTCCCCCGCCAGGGGGAAGCGACCGGGCCCAATTTTTCCCACCGCAAAAACCCCACCCCCCTTTCGGGGGGCCCTCCTGGGGGAAAACCGGGTTTCCTACTTAGACTCCGCCCCCGGGTGGGGGCTTTAAACCAAACGCGCGGGGGGCCCAGCGGATCCACTACCACTGCCGTTACAGTAATTAATTAAATGTGCATATAAAAAATAAAAATAAACTACCAAACATAAAGGGACCAAAATATGATCACACGACGTATACATTATATACAAAACTCTGTACATGGAAAATAAATAAATATACTAAATGGACTGTATATAAACTTAGAGTATCAGAACAATACATCAGGACTATTATAGTAGCATTATGTGTCAATAATCAGTGGATAAAAGGGTAATAAAATGACATATCAGATATTCAGAGTAATCCATGGTAATGCATCTTTCATTAAAAATAATCCACATCCATCATATAGAGGCAGCAAAGATATATACCAACTGTGACACCTCACTTGCATTCGGACGCCATTTTGGACCGTCCCGGGGGTACTTAGCTCTTGGATCGCCGCTCGGGTAAGTGAAGAATTGGCACACCGACACAAGGCTTCTGTCTTCAACTGGCCTCAGCCAGCTTTATTGAGGCATAGGAAAATACAATAATCAAAATATAAACTAAATCCTCAGGCTGTCAGGCTACTGACTACACACTATAACAGACCCTGTCTATCAATCGTCTGGACCTAGCGTTCAGGCCCCTAAAACACTATTACCAGTCTCCACTGGTTCCTGGCTTCTCTCAAGCCTCGAGTGCAAGAGTTTCCCTCCAGTTCCTCTGCTGCTCCACTCTCAGGTGGCAGACCACGCCCCCAAGCACCTGCAGACTCAGGCCTTTTATAGGCCTCCAGAGACCTGGCCAAAACCTGGCCTGGAACACGGGGAGTAGACACCCACCCAACACGTTGTCTACTCCCGATAACAGCCGACCCAGGAACGGCTGAAAAGTCACACTAACCATACACAGTTGCTAACTGCTTACTGTGGCTGACAATACATATTGCTGGCTCCTACCCCACCAAAGCCAGGTACCCCTGGTGGCGTGTTGCTTGCAGGTCTACAGCTGCAAACCCTCTAGGGGCAGAAACATGTGACTACCTGCAGTCAATCTGCCACACAACATAGGCTAGTACGCCCCAGCACAATGCTGTAGGGGCAAGACCACCGCAGCAGGGCTACCTGGGTTACTAAACTGACCTGTATATGGACGCTTACCTATATTGCATGAAAACAAGGGGTATATGTAGAGACCAGCTGTAGCCGTGTGGGAGACGCTGGAGCTGTAGATAGGGCTGTGTCGCTGGACTCTTAAATAGAGAAAGTGCGCGCTCATTCCGGGGCACACGTGCTCTAGCTGGACTCAACTGCGGCTACGTGGAAATCCCACGCAGTTGCGGTAGGCTACCGACGCCCGTAGTGGGAGCAATTTTAGATAATATTTGAGTGGCCATAATTAAAGGGGTTGTTCAAGGGGTTGTTAAGTAAAAGTCTGCTGCTCCAGATAAAGAAAATCAAAATGCATATCCTCACCTTTGTATTGACCTTCATTCCATTATTTACTGCTGCTGTTCTCTGCCCAGGTCTTCTGCTGTCTTCCAGCTTTCCGTGGTTAATTCATGCGCACTGCAGCCACTGATTGGCTGCAGCGGTCATGTGACATTGCCCAACCTAACCCTTAAGAAGTGAAGACTCCAAAAAATGAGGGCAGGCAATGTCACTTGGCCATTTATTAGCCAATCAGTGGCTGCAGTGCACACTAGTTGACCGCCAAGAGCTAGAAGACTGCAGAAGACCCCGAGGGAACCAAGAAACACAGACCAATGCGGTAAATAATTTCTAAACGACATAATTCAGGATAAAGGTTTCATGTTTTTTTTTCACATTTTACTTTACTTACATGCCAAGGGTGGTGGAACAAAGTCCTTATATGAAAAATGAGTATTTAGTTTGTTTTCAATGTGAAGTGAAAAGTGCCAATACCACTTAACGATACCCGAAATCCCCCTAAAGGAAAAAGCATTTAAGCTTAACTATCATACTTGAAAAAACTTTTGAGACTCTCGGTTTTTTCACAAATATCAATGATCCAGAACATGTTTTATAAGCTGCCCCCACCGACTTTTCAAACGTGGTCCTCAAATCGGCCCAGTCCCCTTTAATCCCCCTAACACCTTACCCTCTTCAAATCGAGCCCATCAGGCCCTCCCTCCACTTGGGTCCACCGAACCCTCCTTTATACAGAGAGAAAAAAAAATAAAAAAACCAACCCAACCCTTCAAAAGCTTGCCCCTTCCTATTAAGTACAAGCCTGTGAGTAGTGGGTCCGGGGGAACAGAAACCCAAAAATGGAAAGCAACCCCTTCCCTTTCCCATAAAGGTTTAAAAATCAATGTACAACCAAGTTATAACGTAATGTGTCGCAACACAAAAACCCTTAATCTGAAAAAAAACGAAATGGAAAACCTAGGGTGGCCCACGTGCAAGGGGCTTGGCGGCCACACATGTAAAGTAATACATGGTACACACACTAGACACGCCACCCACGGCAAATTTCCTGCAAAAAGGGCAAATACAACTACTTCCCGAAAATTCCCCTAAAGAAGGCATTTATGCTATCCTATCAATAACATGAGAAAAAACTTTGAGACTCCCCCTCGTTTTTCACATGATCAAGATCAGAACATGGTTTAAGGGCTTGCCCACGCTTCAACTCGTGGGTCTCAAAAGATCGGTGCAGTCCTATTTCACTAATCTTTACCTCCTCAATCGAGCCAATCAAGGCCCCCTTCCTCACAGGTCCAACCGACCTCCCAATTTATTCCAGAGGGGGGAGAAAAAAATTAAAAAAAACACCCAACCTTGGCAAAAAGCTGGCCCTTCATAATGACAGCCTGTTTGGGAGAGCGGGCGGGGAACCAGAAAAACCCAAAATGGAAGGCACCCTCCCTTTCCTTTCCATATATGGTTAAAATCAATGTAAACACCAAAGTATAACGTTATGTTTCCTGCACACAAAAAACCCTATTTCTGAAAAAAATCGTAAGGCAAACCATGGTGTTGCCACTGCAGTGGCTGCCGGGCACACATTGTAAGTAAATACCATGGAACACACACAGACCCCCCGCCATCCAATCGGCACATTTTCTGCAAAAAGGGCAATACACAGACGCAATCCCCTAAAGAAGCAATTTTATGCTAATCTAATTCCATAACATGAAAAAAAAACTTGGAGACCCACTGCGGTTCAACATATCAAGGATTCAGAAACATGGTTATTTAAGGCTGCCCACGACCACCTTCCCAAAACCGTGGTCCCCCCCCCCTCAAAAATCGGCAGTTTCCCAAATCCTATCTTTACTCCCTTCAAATCGAGGCCAATCCAGTCCCCTCCCTCACTGGGATTCACCGACCTACCATTATTCCCAGAGAAGAAAAAAATAACAAAAACACCCAAACCCCTGCAAAGCCTGCCCCTGTTCTTATGACAGTCCTGTGAGAGTGGGGCGGGGAAACAGAAAAAACCCAAAAATGGAAGCCCACCCCTTTTTTCCCTTATCCCCATATAGGTTTATAAAAAATCAATGTAACACCTAGTAAAAAAATAACGTATGTTTTTTCTGCACACTAAAACCTTTTCTTGAAAAAAAAAACGTATGCAAAAACCTGGGGGTGCCACTGGCAGGGTCAGCGGCACACATTGGTTAAAGTAATACAGTTAACACAACACAGACGCCACCCAAGGGCGTCACCATTTTTCCTCAAAAAAAGGGCAATACACTACGTTCGAAATCCCAAAAGAAGCATTTATGCCCCCTATTCTATCATACCATGAAAAAGAACTTTGTGAGACTCTCGGTTCAACATATTCATGATCAGAAACATGTATGTTTAAGCCTGCCCAACGACTCATACGTGGTTCCCCGCCCTCAAATCGTGCATCCCTAACCCAATCCCCTTGTTACCCTCTCAATCGAGCCAATCAGGCCTCTACACTGGGTTTTTCAAACCCGACCTCCAGTTTATACAAGAGAAAAAAATAAAAAACCACCCAACCCTGGCAAAGCTGCCCTTCAATTTATGACAGCCCTGTTTTGAGGAGTGGGCCGGGGGACAGAATAAACCCCAAAAATGGAAGCCCCCTTCCTTTCCAATATAAGGATTTTTAAAAAATATCAATGTATACACCAAGTAATAACGTATGTTTTTTGTTTTTTCCCCCTGCAAAACACAAAAAAACCTTTCTGAAAAAAAACGGGAATGCCAAACCCTGGGGGTGCCCCCACTGGCAAGGGCTTGCGGCCCCCAAAACAACATGTAACAAGTATACATGATTAACAACACACAGACCGCCACCAGCGCAAACATTTGTTCCTCAAAAAAGGTGGCCAAATACACAACGTCTGAAAATCCTAAAGAAGCATTTATGCTTATCTATTCCATACATGAAAAAACCTTTAGAGACTCCTCCCCCGGGTTCACAACATATCAAAGATTTCAGAAACATGTTTTAAAGCAGCCCAACGACCTGTCAACGTGGGTTCCCCTCCAAATGGGCAGTCCTATCCTATCCTTTACCCTCTTCAATTCGAGCCCCAATCAGGCACACTCACTGGGGTAACCCGACCCCAACCTTCCCATTATTCATATGAGAAAAAAAAATAAATAAAAACACCCAACCTCCAAAAGCTGCCCTTTCTTAATGACCAGCCCCTGTGAAAGAGTGGGCGGGGACCAGAAAAACCCAAAATGGAAAGCCAACCCCCTTCCATTCATATAGGTTAAAAAACAATTTAACAACCAAGAATAACGTAAATGTTTACCTGCACACCAGAAAAACCTTTCTGAAAAAAACGTATGCAAATCCTTGGGTGCCCACAGGCAGGGCTGGCAGGCACAACCTGTGAAGTTAGTATAACAAGTACACACCACAGAACCGCCACCAGCGGCACAAATTTCCTGCAAAAAAGGCAGATACACTTACGTCGAAATCCCCTAAAGAAGCCATTTATGCTTAATCCTATCATACGATGAAAAAACTTTTAGAGACCTCTTCGTGTGTTTCACCATATCCAAATGAAGTCAGAAACATGTTTTTTTAATAGCCAGCCCCACCGACTGTCAACGGTGGTCTTTCCAAAATCGGGCCAGTCCCCTAATCCCTAAACTAAACCTCCTCAATCCGAAGCCCAATCAAGGCCCTCTCACTTGGCCCCCACCGAACCTCCATTATTCAGAAGAGAAAAAATAAAAAAACACCCAACCCATGGCAAAGCTGCCCCCTTTCCTTAAATGACAGCCCCCTGTGAGAGTTGGTGCGGGGAATACAGAAACTCCAAAATAGAAGGCACCCCTTCCCCTTTCCAATATCGGTTTTAAAAAATCAATGGTACACCAAGTATAAACGTATGTTATCCCCTGCCACACAAAAAAACCCTTTTCCTGAAAAAACCGGTATGCAAAACCCTGGGTGCCACTAGCAAAGGGCCTTAGCGGCAACCACATGTAAAGTATATGCAATGGGTACACACACAGACCCGCCACCAGCGGTCACACTACAATTTCTTGCAAAAAGGGGGCAATAACACTACGTCCCCCGAATATCCCTAAAAGAAGGCATTTTTATGTAATCTATCATACATGAAAAAAAACTTTGAGACACTCGGTTTCTACATAATCCATGAACAGTAGAACATGTTTTTAATGCAGCCACGACTTATCCAACGTGGTCCTCCAAAATCGGGCCAGTCTATCCTAACTTTTAACCTCTCAATCGAGCCAATCAGGCCTCTCACTGGGTTTCCCAACCGTGAACCTCCCATATATATTCAATAGAGAAAAAATAAAAAAAACCACCCCACCTTGCAAAAAGCCTGCCCCTTTCTTATGAAACAAGCCTGGATTAGAGTGGGGGCGTGGACAGAAACACCAAAAATGGAAGCACACCCCCATCCCTTTCCATATTAGGTTTTTAAAATCAATGTAACACCAAGTAAATAACCGAAATTTTATTTCTGCACACAAAAAACCTTGTCTGAAAAAAACGTAATGCAAACCTGGGTGCCACTGGCAGGGCCATTGCCGGCCACAACATGTAAAGTAAAATACATGTACAACACAACAGACCGCCAACCCAGCGGGCAACATTTCTGCCAAAAAGGGCCAATACACTACGTCCGAAATCCCCCTAAAGAAAGCATTTGAGCAACTATCAACATTAAAAAAACTTTGAGACCCTCCTCGGTTTTTTTCAACATATCATGAATACAGAAAACATCATATTTAAGCTGCCACGACTATCAACGTGGTTCCCTCGAAATTCGGACAGTTCCCCATAAATCCTATCTTTACCTCTCCAATTCGGAGGCCCAATCAGGGGCCCCTCTCCACTGGGTCCCCCCCCCCACCGACCTCCATTATCCAGAGGAGAAAAAAATTAAAAAACCACAACCCAACCTGCAAAAGCTGCCCTTCATATGACACTGCCCTTTGAAGAGGTGGGTGGCGGGGACCAGAAAACCCCAAAAATGGGAAGCACCCCTTTCACCTTTCCCCATAATAGGAAAAAAATCAATGTACGAGCCAATGTTATAACGTATGTTTCAGCCACACTAAAAAACCCTTTCTGAAAAAAATACGTATCAAACCTGGGTTGGGCCACAACTGGCAGGGCTGGCGGCTAACACATGTAAAGTATATACATGTACACACACAGAACCGCCCACCAGCCTCGGCACATTTTTTCCTGCAAAAAAGGGGCCAAATACACGTACGTCCCCGAAATCCCCTAAAGTAAGCATTTAATGCTATACATCCATACATTGGGAAAAAACTTTTGAGACCCCCTCGGTTCCACAAATTCAAGAACAGAAACATGTTTAAGTCCTGCCCCTCCACGACTTACAACGGTGGGTCTCAAATCGGCAAGTCCCCTATCCTATCTTTACCCTCTTCAATCTGAGGCCCAATCAGGCCCTCTCACCTGGGTTCACCGACCCTCCCTATTATATCAGAGAGAAAAAAAATAAAAAAAAACACCCAACCTCAAATTGCTGCCCTACATATGACAGGCCTGGTTTAGAGTGGGCGGTGAACCAGAAAACCCAAAATGGAAGCACCCCCTTCCTTTCCATATAGGTAAAAATTCTAATGTGTAACACCAAAGTATAACGTAATTGATTCATCTGCACACAAAAAACCTATTTCTTGAAAAAAAAACGTAATGCAAACCTGGTTATGCCCACTTGCAGGGCTGCGGCCAATACCATGGTAAGTAAACATGTAACACACACAGAACCGCCCCACCAGCGGCTAAGACAATATTCTGGTGCAAAAAAGGGCAATACACTACGACCGAAATTCCCCTAAAGGGAAGCAATTTTTATGCTAATCCTTATCATAACATTAAAAAACTTTGAGACGACTCCGGTTATCACTATAGTCATGATCAGAACATGTTTTTAAGCTGCCCCGCACCGACCCTTCAAACGTGGTCCCCCCCTCTCAAAATTCGTTGCCATCCCTAAGTCCTAATCCTTACCTTCTCCATATCGTAGCCCAATCAGGGCCCCTTCCTCCATCTGGGTTTCCATACCGTACCCTCCAATTAATTCCCAAGAGAGAAAAAAAATAAAAAAAACCACAACCCAACCTGCAAAAAGCTGCCCCTTCACCCCCCCTTATGAACAGCTCCAGTAAGAGTGTGGCCGGTGGACAGAATAACCCAAAATGGAAAGCACCCCCCCTTTCCCTTTTCCCATATAGGTTTAAAAATCAATGTACAAACCCCAAGTAATAACGAAATGTTTCTGCCACCACAAAAAAAACCTTTTCCTGAAAAAAAACGTATTCAAACCTGTTGTGCAACTGGCAAGGGCAGCCGGCACACCATGAAAGTAATACATGTGAACACCACACAGACCGCCAACCAGCGGCACATTTACTGCCAAAAAGGGGCAATAACAATACGTTCCCCCCGAAAAATTCCCTAAAGAACATTATAATGCTTATCTATCAAACATTGAAAACAAACTTTGAGACTCTGCCGGTTTTCACATAATCATGGAACAGAAACATGGGGTTTTAAGCTTGCCCCACCCGAAAAACAACATCCCCAAAACGTGGGTCCACCCTCCAAAATCCCGGGACCAAGTCCCACCCCCTATTCCCTAATCCTTTTACCTCTCATTCCCGAGCCAATCAGGACCCCCTCTTCACTGGGTCCCCACCGAACCTCCCATTTAATTCAGTAGAGAAAAAATAAAAAAAACACCCCCAAACCTGCCAAAGCTTGCCCCTTCTTTATTACGGCCTGTGAGAGTGGGCGGGGAACAAGTAAAAACCCAAAAATGGGAAGCACCCCCCTTCCATTATTCCATATAGGTTAAAAAAATTCAATGTTAAAACACCAAGGTTTATAACCTTTATGTTTTTTTATCCTGCACAACAAAAAACTTTCTGAAAAAGCTTAGCAAAACCTGGGTGCCACTGGCAGGGCTGCGGCAACCAACAAGGTAAAGTAAATACATGTACGCCACACAGACCCGACGACCAAGCGGTCAACATTTCATGAGCCAAAAAGGTCAAATACACTACGTCCCACCCCGAAAAATCCCTAAAGAAGCATTAATAGCCTATCTATCCGCAAATACAAATTAAAAAAACTTTGAGGAACTCTCGGTTTTTCACATATCATGAGAACAAACATTTTTTTTAAGCTGCCCACGACTTCAACCGTGGTCCCCCTCCAAATCGGGCAGTCCCCTAATCCAAACACTTTAACCCTCTTCAATCGAGCCAATCAGGCCCTCTCACTGGGTCCCACCGAGCCTCCATATAAATTCAGAGAGAAAAAAATAAAAAAACACCCAAACCGTGCAAAGCTGCCCTTCCATAAGAACAGCTGTTGGAGAGTGGGCGGGGACAGAAACCCAAAATGGAAGCCAACCCCCTTCCCCTTTTCCATATAAGGTTAGAAAAATCAATGTACACCAATAAAAATTACGGTTATGTATTTCCCCTTGCAAACAAAAACCTTATCTGAAAAAACCGTAAAATGCAAACCTGGGTGGCCCCAACTTGTGCAGGGCTGCGGCCAACACCAATGTAAGTAAATACCATGGTAACACAACACCAGACCCGCCCACCAGGCGGGCACATTTCTGCAAAAAGGGCAATACACTACGTCAAAAATCCCTAAAGAAAGCCATTTTTAAAGCTATCCTATCCAATACATGAAAAAACTTTTTGAGACCCAACTCGGTTCACATATTCAAAGATGAATTCAAACATGGTTTAAAGCTTGCCCACGACTTCCAACGAGGTCTTCAAAGTGCGGGCCCCCAGTCCCCTATTCCTATCCATTTAAACCTCCTCAATCCGACCAATCAGGCCTCCACTACTGGGTCCACCGTGACCTCGCCATTTAATTCATAGAGTAAAAAATTATAAAAACACCCCAAACCTGCAAAGCTTGCCCTTCTTTAATGAAACAGGCCCCCTGTGAGAGTGGCGGGACAGAAACCCCCCAAAAATGGAAAGCACACCCCCTACCCTTTTCCAAATAGGTTAAAATCAATGTACACCAAGTATAAACCGTATGTTTTTTTCTGCCACACCAAAAAACCTATTCAGAAAAAAACGTATGCAAACCTGGGTTGGCCACTGGCAGGGCAGGCGGCACACATGTAAGTTATGCATTGTAACAACACACAGCACCGCCACCAGCGCCAACATTACTCAAAAAGGGGCAATACAACTACGTCGAAAATCCCTAAAGTAATCATTATGTGCTATCTATTCATACATGAAAAAAAACTTTTTGAAGACTCCTCGGTTTCACCATATCCATGATCAGAAAACATGTATTTAAAGCAGCCCACGACCCTTTCAACGTGGTTCCTGCAAATCGGGCCAAGTCCCCCTATCCTAAATCTTTAACCTCAAATCGAGCCATTAATCCAAGGCCCCCCTCCCTCACTGGGTCCCACCGACCCCATTCTTCAGAGAGAAAAATAAAAAACAAACCCAACCTGCGAAAGCTGCCCCTTCTTTATTGGACAGACCCTGTGAAGAGTGGGCGGGGAACAGAAAACCCAAAAATGGAAGCACCCCTTCCTTTTTCCATATAGGTTAAAAAATTCAATTGTAACACCAAGGTTATTAACGTATGTTTGGTTTATTCTGCCACACCAAAAAAACCTTTTCTGGAAAAAACGTATTGCAAACCTGGGATCCCCACTGGCAGGGCGTGCGGCACACAATGTATAATTTAAACATGGTACAACACACAGAACCGCCACCAGCGGCCACAATTTCCGCAAAAAGGGCAAATTACACTAACCGTCGAAAAAATCCCCTTAAAGAAAGCATTTTTTATGACAAATCTTATCAATAAACCATGAAATAAACCTTTGAGACTCCTCGGTTTTTATCACTATATCATGATTTCAGAACCATGTTTTAAGCATGCCCCACGAACCTTCAACGATGGGGGTCTCCAAATCGGGCAAGTCCCCCTATCCTATCCTTTACCCTCCCTCAATCGCGAGCCAATTCAGGCCCCCTCCACTGGGTCCCCCCCCCAACCCGACCTCCATTATCCCAGAGAGAAAAAAAATAAAAAAAACACCCAACCCAGCAAAAGCTGCGCCTTCTTAATGACAGCCCTGGTGAGGAGTGGGCGGAACAGAAACCCCAAAAGGAAGCACCCCTTCCTTTTCCATAAATAGGTTTAAAATCAAATGTACACCAAGTATAACGTTATGTTTTTCTTTGCACACAAAAACCTTTCCTGAAAAAAACGTATGCAAAACCAGGGTGCCCCCACCTGGCAGGGCTGCCGGCAACACCAATGTAAGTATACCATGTTAACACACTCAAGAACCCCCGCCACCACGGGCACAAAAATTTCCCAGCAAAAAGGGCAATACACTGAACTGTCGAAAATCCCGTAAAGAAAGCATTTTATGTGCTATCTATCAAACAATTAAAAAAAACTTTTGAGACTCCTCTGTACACATAATCATGAATCAGAAACATGTTTAAAGCTGCCCCACACGACTATCAAAACTTGGGTTCTCCAAATCCGGGCCAGTCACCCTAATCCCCTATTCCCTTTTACTCTCAATCCGAGCCAAAGTTCAGCCCTCTCACTGGGGTTCAACCGACCCTCCCAATTATTCCAGAGAGTAAAAAAATAAAAAACACCCCCAACCTTGCCAAAAGCTGCCCCCTTTCCCTTTATGACAGCCGTGAAGAGTGGAGCCGGGGAAACAGAAAACCCAAAATGGAAGCACCCCCTTCCATTCCCATATATGTATTTTTTTAAAAAAATTCCAATGTAAAAAACTCCAAGTATAACCGTAATAATGTGTTTCTGGCTACACAAAAAAAACCCTTTCTGAACAAATAAGACGTAGGCAAAAAACCTGTGGTGCCATTGCAGGGCTGCGGCCCACACAATGTAAGTATACATGTACACACACAGAACCCCGCCAAAACCATGCGGCAAAACATTTTTTCTGCAAAAAACGGGCAATACCACTCCGTCCGAAATCCCATAAAAGAAGCATTTTTATGCTATCTAATCATACAGAAAAAAACGTTTGGGAGACTCCTCCTGGTTTTCACATATCGATGGATTCAGAAACATGTATAGAGCCTGCCCCACGACTTCAAACCCGTTGGTCCCCCCTCAAAATCGGGGCAAGACCTATCCTATCCTTTTACCTCCAAACGAGCCAATCCAGGGCCTCCTCCACTGGTTCCACCCGACCCCTCCATTAAATGCAGAAAGAGAAAAAAAAAATAAAAAAAACCCAACCTCCAAAAGCTTGCCCCCCATCCTAATGAACAGCCTGTTGATTGGGCGGGGACAGAAACCCAAAATGGAAAAGCACCCCTTTCCTTACCATATAAGGGTTTTAAAAATCATATGTACACCCAATGGTAAAAAACGTAATGTTTTTTTCCTGGCAACTAACAAAAAACCTTTCTGAAAAAAAAAGACAGTGAATGCAAACCCCTGGGTGCCAACAGGCAGGGCATGCGGCACACATGAAAGTATACATGTACCCACACAGACCCGTCCAACCAGCCGGGCAAAAACCATTTCTGCAAAAAGGGCAATCACAACAAGACGTCCGTAAATCGGACCTAAAGGAAGCAAATTTTATGCCCGTAACAATTCATACCATGGAAAATAAACTTTGAAAGACCCTACTCGGTTCCAACATTATCATGATCCAGAACATGTTTTATTTTTAAGCTGGCCCCACGACTGTCAACGTGGTCCCCTTCAAAATCTGGCCAAAAGTCCCCCCTATTCCTAACCTTTTAACCTCCCCTCCAATCCGAGCCAATCCAGCCCCCCTCTTCACTGGGGTCCACCGACCCCACCATTATTCAGAGAAGAAAAAAAATAAAAAAAAACACCCAACCGCCAAAGCTCCCTTCCCTGTAAGACCGCCCCCCTTGGAGTAGTGGCGGGGGACAGAAACCCAAAATGGAAGCCAACCCCCATCCTTTTCCCCCCAAATATAGGTTAAAAATCAATTGTTAACACCAAGTTATTAATAAACGAAATTTTTTCTGCACACAAAAAAAACGCTTTCCTGTGAAAAAACGTAATGCAAACCCTGAGTGCCCCACTGCGGCAAGGCCCCCAGATTGCCGGCAACACCATGTAAAGTAATACATGTAAGCACACACAAGACCCCCGCCACCCAGCGGCAAAAACCATTTCCCTGCAAAAAAGTGCAAATACAAATCGTACGACGAAATCCCTAAAGAAAGCATTTATGCAATTCTACAAATAACAATGAGAAAAAAAAACATTTGAAGAGCCCCTCACGGTTCACATAATCCAAGAATTCAGAACATGTTATTAAGCTTTGCCCCCACGGACTATCCCCCAAACCCGTGTGGACCTCAAATCGGCAAAAGTCCCCCCTAAACCAATATCTTTTTACCTCCCTCAATCGAGCCAATCAGGGCCTCCACTGGGTAAACCGACCACCATTTAAATACCAAAATGAGATCAAAAATAAAAAAACACCCACCCGCCCTGGCAAATCAGCCCCCTTCGTTTATGAACAGCCTGTTGGGGAGTTGGTGGGGGCCCCGGGGACCCCAGAAACCCAAAAATGGAAGCCAAACCCCCTTCCTTTTTCCATAAAGGTTTAAAAAATTCCAATTTGTAACACCAAGATAACGTATGTTTTCTAGCACACAAAAAAACCGTTTCCTGAAAAACCGTAATGCAAAACCTGGGTGCCACTGGCATGGCCTGCGGGCAACCACCAGGTAAAGTAAATAACATGTAAACCCATCACAGAACCGCCACGCAGCGTCCAACATTTTCTGACAAAAAGGGCAATACACACGCGAAAACCCCCTAAAAAGCAAGCCAATATAATGCCCTTATCTAATCATACCATGAAAAAAAACTTTGAGACTCCCCTTCGGTGTTTTTCAACATTATCATGAAATTCAGAAACATTGTTTTAAAGCTGCCCAACGACTTCCAAACGGGGGATCCGTCCCAAATCGGGCAGTCCCACCCCTTATCACCTATCTTTACCTCCCTCAAATCCGTGAGCATCAGTGCCCCTCCCTCCACTGGGTTCCCCCCACCGACCCCTCCATTATTCCAAGAGTAAAAAAAATAAAAAAAAACACCCCCTACCTGCAAAAGCTGCCCCCTTCTTATGAAAAGCCTGTGAAGAGTGGGCCCGGCGAACAGAAACCCAAAAATGGAAGCACCCCTTTCCTATTTTCCATTTAGGTTTAAAATCAATGGTAACACCAAGTATAACGTAGTTTTTCTGCACCACAAAAACCTTTCCCCTGAAAAAACGTATGCAAACCTGGGTGGGGCCCCTCGGGCAGGGGCCCTTTTGCCGGCACACATGTAAAAGTAATACATGGTACAACACCACCCAGACCAGCCACCAAAGCGGGCACAATTTTCTGCAAAAAAGGGCAAAATTCACTTACATCGAAACCCTAAAGAAGAAGCATTTTATGCTATCCTATCATACTATGAAAAAAACTATGTGAGACTCCTCGGTTCACATATACCCATGAACAGAACACATGTTTTAAGCAGCCCCAACGACGTTGCAAACGTTGGTCCCCTCCGCATTACGGTGACCCTCAGCGCAAATCTGTGCCAGTCCTTAATCCTATTCTTTTACCTCACAATCTAGCCAAAATCAAGGCCTCCTCACTGGGGTCCACCCGAACCTCCAATAATATCAAGCGAAGAAAATAAGAAAACACCCAACCCAAAGCCTTGCCCCTTCTTATGACAGCCCCCTGTGGTGAGAGTGGGCGGGGAACATGAAACCCAAAAAATGGAAGCACCCCATTCCCTGTTTTTCCATTATAGTTAAAATCAATGTACACCAAAAGTAAAATAACGTATTTTTCTGCACACAAAAACCCTTTTCCTGAAAAAAAAAAAACGTAATTGCCAAACCAGGGTGGCCCCAATGGCAAGGGCTTCCGGCCACACAAGTAAAGTGGGCATGTACACACACAGACACCGTCCCCACCAGCGGCACATTTTTCCTGCAAAAAAGGGGCAAATACACTACGTCCCCGAAAGATCCCTAAAAGGAAGCATTTTATGCTTATCTATCATACATGAACAAAACCCTTTGAGACTTCTCGGTTTCACATATCAATGTGAGTCCAGAAACATGTTTTTTTTACGCTGCCCACGACCTTCAACGTGGGTCTCAAATCCGGTCAAGTACCTCGCTATCCTATCTTTTACCTCTCAAATCGAGCCCAATCAGGCCACTCACTGGGTTCACCGAACCTCCATTATTCAGAAGAGTAAAAAAATAAAAAAAACACCCAACCCTGCCAAAAGCTGCCCTTTCTTATGACAGCCTTGTTGAGAGTGGGGCGGGACAGAAACCCAAAATGGAAGCCAACCCCCTTTCTTTCCATATAGGTTTATAAAAATCAATGTACCACCAAGTTATTTGTGGAAGTGCAACCCCATTTTTCCAAATACTACTAAATACCAGGAAATAATAATAATTATTTTGATAGAGATTTAATAGAGCAGGTCCCCTGTTCAGGGCCTTCACCCTTTTAGTAGCTACAAGGAGAGTTCCCTTTGTTCTGAAGGGAACCCACACACATAATTAAGGTAATCACATGGAAAAGCAATATTGTAATTTTTGAATAGGGAAAATATGTGCAATGCGATAATATACCCCCAGGATACCCACCTTTATAAAGGGTATTACCAATTTTGGCCACCTGCAAATTTGAAAGAATAGGATTTTTGGTTGGTAAAATTGAACCTCAAACATGGAATTATAACACATCTTACAGAATCCATATCCCATTGGGCAATGAACAAGTGTTTATCTCTTTTGGCCCCTGGGTAAGGGGGAAAGTAAGCACTGGCGGACCACCCTTTATAAACCTTTGTTCACACAGCAGATTTATTGCAAACATTGACCACATTTCTAACGTGTTAACATACATTTGAATTATAAGAGAATAAACAGACTTTTCTCTATAGTGAATGTTCCCTAAATGAGTTTATTTACTGCAAATTAAATTCAACTTGGCCTATGGGATCGAATGTAGAACGAGCGTCTGACATGTCTCGTTCAGCACAAGGAACTGATACGCATTTTAAACAATGTTTATGTAATGTGAAAGCTCACAACTTGTGATTCACAGTAAGACGCTTAAACCACAGAAAAAGATGATCTCACCCCGAGTACACTCTTCTGTGGGCTGAGGCGGGAAAGAAGAACTCTGCTTCCTGTGATACACGAGTAGTGACGCTGAAAGCCAAGACATGGTTGGCACTATTGGTTCTACCTTAAAGAGAACCTGTCGTCAATTTTTTTTTTCTTATTAAACCCCTGATCCATATTCTTTTCCTCTCAGCCGTTTTTATATCCTGATTGTAGATTTCTCTATTCGGCCATCTATATATGATTGTGGGGAAGACATTCTGGCAGTGTCGGACTGGGGGGTCTGGGGCCCACAGGGGAAAATTTGATCTTGGGGGCCCAAACCCTACTGTAAAATAAAAATATTAACGGCCTCTTGGACATAAATGCACCCATTTTACCACATAATACGGGTGTGCAAAACAGAATCTATTTGTGTATACAATAGCAAAAGAGTCACATATCTGTATCTCACACATTTGTCAGTCTAGCATATCAATGACCCTGGGCTAAGTAGCTCCAACCATATCCCCCCCCCCCCCTGCACCCACATACAATATCCCCCTCCCCGTTTCCCTAGGTCCCGCACCTCAACACCTTCTAAAATAAACACCAGCAAGAAAGTTAAAGTGTAACTCCTATCACAGGGTCAGGTGTTCCCTCTTTTACAATCAGGGACAGGTGTACGATGCCACTATACTAACGCCGATATAACACCACCATATGGAGACCACATAGATGTCAGACACCAGCTCAGGTATAACCTACAACACCGCCATATAGAGACCACAGAGAGGTCAGACACCAGCTCAGGTATAACCTATGACACCACCATATAGAGACCACATAGAGGTTAGACACCAGCTCAGGTATAACCTACAACACCACCATATAGAGACCACATAGAGGTCAGACACCAGCTCAGGTATAACCTACAACACCGCCATATAGAGACCACATAGAGGTCAGACACCAGCTCAGTACAACCTACAACACCACCATATGGAGACCACAAAGAGGTTAGACACCAGCTCAGGTCACATCACATTACAGTTAATACAGCACTGATCCAATATAGAAGTAAAATAATCCCTGACATCCAGGGACTCACCGGAGACGTCTTATCTGATGAGTCGTTCTCTTCTCTCATGAGTCCCGTTCTTAATTCCCTTTTTTTCTGCATCCGTTCCACACCCCCATTTATGATTGTCCCGACACAACACATCCCTGCAGAAATTACACACAAATATCTTAGAATCCTCAATTTCCAGCATTTTCTTTACCAAAATCCACCTCCGTAAAAAACTTCCCAGGGGTGGGAGAGCAGGTACAAGCCCATAACTTAAGAGACCTGTGCCTAAGGGGTTGGAAGGTGGGGGAGAGGACTAACCCCCTGGAGAAAATGAAACAATATGGGTTGTTTTCCCTTAAATTATATTAACCAGTAGATAGGCAAGAATTAGGGTAGGTAGGCAAAATGGGCAAGGGTCCCAGGTAACGGGATAGGCCCTCTTTAGGTAAGGTATGCCCCCGCTGGATAAGTTGGAAGCCGGGCCCCGGTAGGTTGGTGGGTACAGCCACGAGGGGTAGGTAAACGCCCCGTTAGATAAGAGGCCCCCAGTAAGGCAAGTTGATAGGTACAGTTAGGGGTTTGGGGGACCCCAGTTAGGTAGGCTGTAGGTAGGTGGGGGGTGAGTCCAATTAGTTAGGCTTTTAGGTAGGTGGTTGCCCCCAGTTAGGTAAGCTGTAGGTAGTTGGGGTCCCTTTATATAGGCTTCAATCAGTTAGGGAACCCCCTGTAGGTAGTAAAACAGGCAGTTAGGGGTTCCCTTTAAGTAGTATACAGCAGTTAGGGGTCTCCTTTAGGTAGTATACAGGCAGTTAAGGCCTCCTTTAGGTAGTATACAGGTAGTTAGGGGTCTCTTTAAGGTAGTATACAGGTAGTTAGGGGCCTCTTTTAGCTAGTGTGCAGGAAGTCAGGGCTCACCCTTTAGCTAGTGTGAAGGTAGTCGGGGCCCCCCTTTAGTATTGAGGTAGTCGGGGCCCCCTTTAGGTAGGCGGGGCCCCCCTTTTTTGTAGCCGGGGCCCCCCCTTTGTTAGTCGGGGGGCCCCCTTTAGGTAGTCGGGGGCCCCCCTTTGTTGGGTTTGGGGCCCCCCTTTTTTTAGCCCAGTGCTCCCCTTTATGTGGGCCCAGGGCCCCCCCTTTGTATTCAAGCCCCCCATTTTTAACCCGGGCCCCCCCCCTTTTGGGTACCCAGGGCCCCCCCTTTTTAGCCCAGGGCCCCCTTTTTATTAGTCGGGGCCCCCCCCCTATTTTAGTCAGGCCCCCCCCTTTATTAGTCGGGGCCCCCCCCTTTGTGTCGGGGCCCCTTTCTTTTTGGGCGGGCCCCCCCTTTTTCCTTGTAGTCAGGGCCCCTTTATTAGTCAGGGCCCCCCTTTTCTTGTAGTCAGGGCCCCCCTTTTTTGGGTCGGGGCCCCCCTTCTTTTGTAGAAAGGCCCCCTTTTTTGGTAGTCCAGGGCCCCCCTTTATTGTAGCCAGGGCCCCCTTTAGGGGGGGTAGGAAAGGGCCCCTTTCTTTTTGTAAGGCCCCCCTTTATGGTGGGGTTTCGGTGGGCCCCCATTTATTGTAGTAAAGGCCCCCCTTTATGGTAGCCCAGGCCCCCCTTTAGGGTTTAGTAAAGGGCCCCCTTTCTTGTAGTAAGGCCCCCTTTTGGTAGTCGGGGCCCCTTTAGGGTTTATTTCCGGGGCCCCCTTTATTTTTGGCGGGCCCCCCCCCTTTCTTTTTTTTAAAAAAAACAAAAAAAAACAAAAAAAAACCCATTTACTGGTTTCCGGCCCCACTCCGGGCCCGCTTTGAGCTTGGGCCCCCTGGCCCCTTTGCCGGCCCCGCGGGAAAGGGGGGCAGGGGGGCCCGGGGGACGGGGGGAACGTCACCGGCCCCCTCCCGTCACTATTGGGGGCCGGCCCCGGGAAAGCTGGGGGGCCCTTAAGGGGCCTTTTCACCTCCAGGGGAGATCAGGGGGACCAGCGTAGTGGCGGCTGTGCTTGCTGACACGCGCACCCCCGGGAAAAGTGGGGGCCCCCCCCCCCCCCCCCAAATTAGGCCCCCAATTTCCCGGGCCGGGGGCCGGGGGTGAGTGGGGGCCCTTTTGCCTCCGGGCCCACAGCGGCTCGGGGGGGGCCCACCGGGGGAGCATTCTGCTTTCCCAAAAACCCCCCCCTTTTTAACAGCTCAAGAGAGAAATTTTTACAGCACCATTCATGAAACCAAGGAGCCTTAAAGGGACCGGGTTTTTAGGTTCCATTGCCCCAAATATAGGGGAGTTTTTTTAGGCATTTCTGGCCCCTGGGAAGAAACCCGGGTTGCACTAAAGGGGAGAGGGTGAACTGTGACATCTTTTTAAAGGTGAGTGGTGGACCGGGGTTTATCTTACACTTTAGTGCCCTCCTTTCAGTGAAAACCCTATTTTTTATTTGAAAAATGGGGCAAACTATTTGAAAAATCCTGTCCCCTCCAAAGGAAAAAAGGAATTTCCAGCCCTGTTAATTAGACCTAGTGGCAAAAATCCTGGCCTTTACCGACTTAAAATCATAAAAAATTTTGGGAAAGTGAATGGAAAATTAAAAAAAAAAAACATAACCAAAAATTCCAAAAAATTTTTTTTAACAAAAAAAAATTTTGAGTTCCGAAAACCTTAATTTTTTGGGGGACATATTTTTTTTAAAAGATCTTGCAAATTTTTTTCCCTTTCTTAGGATGCAAGGGGGATGGGGGCCCCGGGTGGACCCCTTTGGCCCTTTTTAAAAAAAAAATGGAGTGTTTGCTACCTATAAACCCATAGAAGCCTGTGAGCTCATACTGTTCATCTTTTAAGGGCCCTAAATTTTTCCTTAAAGAGATTAGTCATAGAGGGGCCTTTAAAAGAGAAACCTTTCCAAAACCCGGGGGGCCCCCTTTGAAGGGTTTTTTCAACGGGCCAAACTAGATCATGCCCCACTGCTCTGCCTTTAAAATTTTGGCATTTTAAAAAGGTTTTCCCGTGGGGACCAGTCTAAAAATACTTTTTTTTAAAAGGGACATCGGGAAAAAATTTTTAAAAAAAAGGGTCATGAAAAATCTTTGAAACATTTTTGGCCTTTTGCTGGACCCATTTATTCAGGAAATGCTCCCAACCTATGTTATATTAATCCTAAATAGTCCATAAAATCCTGACTCAAAAAAAAAAAACCCAGAAAATTTTAAATTAAAGCCCCCACCACTAATATGAAAGAGTAACCGCTGAAAGCAGCAGGGACAGCAGCTAGATGGTAGAGGGGATTAAATTATGACCTGGGGGGTTGACATAGGTATCTCAGCCATGCGACTGCATCCCACAGCTGGGGGGAGGGTGTGGTGTGTGGGGGGGGGGGGGGGGGGGCATCCTAGAGAAAAACCCCAATGTTTGATTGGTCCCACATGCTAAATTGGGTTTTAAAAGGGTCTGGGGAGTTAGGGAATCCGGAAATTTACTTGGAAGTCCTGGTCTTTTCCCTCTTTAAAACCCTTTTGGGGACATTTCAAATTTGGGTGCGTTTATGTTGCATTGTTTTGGGCTAAAAAACCCCCCCCTTTTTTTTCCCTGGGGAAAGACAATTTACATGTATGGGGTGCCCCTGTTTTGGCAAAAAAAGGATTCTTTACCCAAATTTGGGGGTTCTAAAACCCGCGTGGGGCCTCGTAGCTGTGAATAAAAAGGGGGTAAACCGGGGGCGGGGTGTTTTTTTGGGTCGGAGGCCCCTTGACAAGCACATAAGAAATTGATTGTGCCCGGTTTTTGCCCCCCCTGCGGATTTAGGATGGGGCCTATGAGAAGCCCTCAAAAACTTTCCCCCAAAGTCAAAACACTACCCCAACCCCCAGCTTTGTTTTTTCCCCCGCAAGGGGTTCCCAAAAGGTTTGTTTTCCTGATTTTTTCTCAAAGAAAAGGGCAAACCTTTTAAATCCTTTTAAATTTGTGACTTTTTTGGAGAACAACCGTTTGCCTTTTCAGTGGGGGTCTAATTTTTCCCAAAATAAAAAAAATTTGAACCTTTTTTTTAATTGATGGGCCATTTTTGTAAGGGAGGGGGAGGTTTGGTGAGCATTTTTTTTTTTTTTGTTTTAAAAAAAAACAAAAAAAAAATTCCCTTTCCCTTAAGGGACCCAGCCGTTTTGACCTTCCTGAAAACAAAAATATTTTTAAAAATTTCAAAAGGAATGTTCACTTTTTAGTAGAAAAATTTTTGGGACAATTTTTTTTAACCCCCTACCCATTTTGAACCAGAAGATTTTTTTTTCCCTTTCGGGAAAAATTGTTTTAAAAGGGTTTAGTAAAAAAAAATTTTTTACCCAAAACTTTGTTTGTTTGGGGGGGAAAAAAAAATCAAAATTTCATGAAAAAGGGGGGAAAAAATTTTTTGGATTTTTGAAAGGGGAAAAGTTCCTTTAAAAAAATTTTGGGGAAAGACAGATTTTTTTTTTTCCCCACCAAAATGTTTTCAAAAAAAATTTTAAAACAAAAAACCCCATATGTCCACTATGGGTTTTGGCCCAATCTTTTTTGTTAATTTTTTTTTTTTTTTTTTTTTTAATTTTTTTTGATTGGAAATTAGGAAAAAAAAAAAGGGGGGTTTAAAAAGAAATTTTTCCTAAACTTTTTTTAAGAAAATTTTTGCAAATAAAATTTTTTTTTTAAAAGTTTTTTTTGGGGAACCATTTCCCATTTTGTCTCGAACGTCCTTTGGGAAGGGGGCCCTGCATGTTAGATCCCCCCCAAAAAAAGGGGAGGGGCCATCTGAGAAAATTTAACCCCAAACCCTATTTACAACACTATTTAGGAATTTGAAAACCCCTTTTTTAAGTTTTTCCCCACAGTTTTTAAATCCCAAATGGGGGTGAAATTTTTTAAAAAATTTCATTTTTTTTTTTTTTTTTTGCAGAATTTTCAATTTTTAAATTCCATTATTCCCCCGGGGAAATAGGGTAAATGTAAACCGGGAAAAATTGAAAACCCTTAATATAAACCCAAATTTTTTCCTCCCCCCCCCCGGGTTTGGGGCCAGTTTGGGGTTGGGATATCCCAAAACCCATATTGGCCCTGGTGCATTTTTTTGGGCTCAAAAATAAGCCCCAAATAGGAGGAAAACCCTACTGGACTTAGGGGCCTCTTTTTAAAAAAAACAATTTTAGGGGGCCCGCCTTTTTGCGGGTTTTGGGGGAAAACCCCCTAAGGTGTTTAAAAAAAAAACAAAAAAAAGAAAACCCCCCAACCCCCCTAAATTTTAGACCGCAAATTTTAAAAAAAAAAAAAACCCTAAAAACCCCTTTAAAAAAGGAAATATAACCCCAAGGGGTGTTTGGAGAAAATAAAAAACCCACCCCCACGGGTTTAAAGGTAAAAAATTTTTGTTTTTTTAGCAAAAAGGGTCTTAAAAATTTAAAAAAAAAAATTTTTTTTTTTTCCAATAATTTTGAAATTTTTAGTTTTAAAATTTTTTTTCATATATAAAAGGGAACCGGGGGAAAAAAAAAAACCCAAAAAAACCTTTGTTAACCCTTTTTTTCCAAGTTGGGCCCAATACCCAAAAAATGTGTGGGGGTTTGGTAAAACTGCTGGTTTTGGGAAAGGGGCCCCGGGAAGGGCGGGGACAAGGGGAGGGGCCCGCAATTTTGGTTTTGGGGAAACGCAGTTTTTGGGGGGGCCATGTGCATTTGAAAAAGGGCCCCCCCAAAGTACCAAAAACCAAGGGGCAAAAAAACCTTTTTTAAAGTCGCCCCCTTTGGGGGTTTCCCAAAAAACCCCCTTCAGGGATCCATCTGGGATTTTTATTTCCTGAAATTTTAAAAGGGAAACACAGGTTTTCCCAAAAATTTTTTTTTTTTTTTTTCATTGGGAAAATAAAAAGGGGGGGGAAAAAAAAAACGCATTTTTGGGGGTCATTGGTTTTTTTTGAGTTTCAATTTTTCCCAAAGGCCCAATTCCCCCGTGCTTTTTGTAAATGATTTGATAAAAATTTTTTACTATGGGGGTCGTACAATTAAAAATTTTTGATAAAAAGTTTTTTTTTATTTTTTTTTTTTTTTTTTCTTTTTATAATTTCCCTTTTAAACACAGAAAGAAATGTCAAAAATAAAAAAATTATTTTTTTTTTTTATGTTTTTCCTAATTTTAAACAGCCAAAAATTTTTTTATTTTGGGTTGTGCAAGTTTTTGTAAGGGGGTTTTTTTTTTCCCGGGATGATTTAAATTTTTTTTTTATTGTCCCCATTTTTGGGGTTGGTTTAATTATGCAAAGGTTAAAATTTTTTTTTTAAAGGTTTTTTTTTGTGAGAGGGTTTTTAAAAACAAAAAAACCAGAAAATCTTGGTGGGGTTGGTTTTTTTTTTTTTTTTTTTTTTTAAAAAAGCAAAACAACCCCGGGTAAGGTATATATTAAATTTGCTAATTTTAATTTTCCAGTCAATAAGATTAAAACCGAAAAACCCAAATTTTGGGTTAAAATTTTAAAATTTTTAAAAATTTTAAAAAAATTCTTTTTTAAAAAAAAAAACAAAATAAAAAGCCATTTTTTTATTTAAAAACCAAAAAAAAAAAAAATTTCCCCTGGTTTTTTTTTTCGCTTTTTTTAAAAGGCCAAAAAAATTTTTTTTTTTTTTTTGAGAAGCCTTTTAAATTTTTTTTTTAAATTTTTTTTTTTTTTGTTTTATTTTTCTTTTTTTTTTTTTTTTTTTTTTTAAAAAAGATGTTTGGGAAAAAGGGGACGTTGTTTTTTTTTGCGAGATGGGGGTTTGCGTTTTTTTTTTAGTAAATTTTTTGGGGGGGGAAAAGGCTTTTTGATCGTTTTTTAAATCCATTTTTTGGGGAGCCAGGGTTAAGAAAATACTAAAAATATGCCCCTAGTGGTTTTTTTATTTTTATTTTTAAACGGGCCCCTAAACCTTTTTGCATTACCTTGATAAGTTAGCTTTATTTTTTTTGGGGGTCCTAAAAATTAAAAGGCGATACCCTTTTAAATTATAGTTTTTTTATTTTTAAGCATTTTAAAAAAAAAAAGAAAAGTGTTTTTAGTTTTCCCAAAAACAATTTTTATGCAATCGCTTTTTCGGAGAATATAAATTTTTTTTTTTCCAAAGAGCTGTAAAAGGACTTTTTTTTGGGGGAGGGGAACTGCTTTTTAATTGGAAAAAATTTTTTGGGGGAAACTAGGTTTTTTTTAAACCGCTTTTTTTTCCCATTTTATGTGCTGGGGGATAAAAACAAAAAATCAAATTTTCTGTTTTTTTTTTTTGTTGTTAAAGGCTTTAAAAACCGTACGGGTTTAAATTTAAAAAGGAAAGTTTTATAGGGAAAGGTGTTACGCACCGGCGATACCAAATTTTTGGGTATTTTATTTTTTTTTGATTTTTTTTTTGGGGCGTTTTGGGGCCGTTTGAAAAGGGAAAAAAGGGCGGTGAACGTATTTTGTTTTTTTTTTTTGGGTTTGTTTTTTTTAATTGTTTTTCATTTTTTTTTTAATTTGTTTTCATTTTTTTTCCCCCTTTTTTTTTTTTAACTTTTCCCCCAAAAATAGGGGGGATTTGGGGAATGAGAGAAAATTTTAAAAATCTCTCATTCAAAGGAATCGTTCTAGCTTTTGCTATGACGGGGTTCCTATGAAAAATGTCAGCCCAACGATAAGGGGCATGCCCCACAGGGCAGGGCCGGGAATCATAAAGTCACAGACAACCCCAAGGCATTCTTTTGCCCCCCGTGCGTCGGGTTCAGGGGGGCAAAAAGCTGCAGGATCGTGCGATCCGTGCGCTGTTTGCCCCCGCCAAGAGAGGGCAGGGGGAACCCGGGGGAATTTTAAAGTTTCCCATCCCGCGGGCATCGGCCCCCCCACCCCCACCCCCCGGGACGATCCGGGGTGGGGGCCCCAAACCTGCGGGGAGTCAGTTTTGTAAATCCCAGCGGGATAAAAACCCCGGCCGATCGCGCAAAATCTGCTTTGGGGGATTTGTGGATCCTAAAAGGACGTAAAAAAATTCGCCCACCCGTAAAACCCCATAAACAAACCTGGACGTATGGAAAACCCCAAAGGGTTTCTTTAAAAGGGGTTAAAGCCCAAAGGGGATTTGCAAAAAATTATTTTTTTTGACAAGGGCCCGGGGGAGCCCCTAGTTAAATTCTGGTGGGGAATGCTTCACTGTGGGGTGTTCCGCCCACCTTGGGATTTGATTTTCCCCCCCTTTTTCACTTTCATTAGCAACGTTGTATCCAAAATTTTCCCATGTCATTTATTTGTAAAAATTTTCATTTGTCCCCCTCAAAACACACTGAACTGCAGTTTCCCCATCAAAAGTTAAAACAAAACAAAAAGTTTTTCGCAAATACTCCCAAAACCCCGGTCCTAAAAAACCAATAATCACCCCTTTTTGAAACTCTGAAAAATTTCCCCTTTTTAAAAACCCCAAATACAGAAAAAAGGGGGTTTAGGGGTGGGCCCACCTTACAAAACTAACACAAAAGGTGGGTTTCATAATAATTTTAATTTTATTTTGGTAATACATATAAAGGGGAATAAAAGACATAAACCAAACCCCCAAACTGGTCTCTTACTTAAACTAAAAGGGGAACCCATTTTCAAATGCCTCCCATAAAAGGCCCCGTTTGTTTTCGTTCCTGGCCCACTGGAATTGGGCCCAAAAATCCCGAAAAAACTGTTTTCAGATGGTGAACTGGAGGGGGTTTAAAACCCTTTTGCGGGTTTTAAAGAAACCGGTTTTTGGGGCCAAAAGCAAATGGGGATTTTTCAACCCAAAAAGAAGAGGGGGCGCTTTTGGGTTTCTTCCCGGGGCCCCTTTCCCATTTTTGGGCCTTTGGGGTTTGCCAGTTTATAGGAGGGGGGGAAAAGGAAATCCCATAAATTAAAAACGCCTTTTTGTTCGGTCCCTCTCCTCAAGGAAAAATCTTCCCCTTTTTTAAAAACTAAATTAAAACTTAGGTTTTTACTTTTTTAAAGGAAAACCAAAAAACTTTTTGAAAAGGGGATTTTAAAACCTCGGTGTGTTTGGGTTTGTTTTTTTTAAACTGAAAATTCCCAAAAGCGCTTTTTTAAAAATTTGGGAATTCCAAAACGAAAAAAACCCAATGCGGGTTAAAGTTTAAAATGTTTTTGGGGGCAGCACCAACTCACCCTATAGTTTTAAAAAAGCTGTCCCCTGAATAAAAAGGGGAATCAAGAACGCCCTGTAATTTTTTGAAGGGTACCAAAAAAAAGACCCATACAAAGCGCCATGAAAAACGCTTTGGGTTTGACCCATTTCGCCGGGGAACGGGCGTTGAATGTTTTTCCCTTGGAAATCAATGAAATAATCACACTGAAAATTGGTTTGATGCATGTTGGGTTTTTGTTTTTTTGATCCAAAAAAAAACAGATCCCCCAAAAAGCTTTTTTTAAAAAGGATCCAAAACCCGGAATCCAACATCCCTGAAATAGATGGGAAAACCCAAAAACCCCTTTTGGGGTTTGTGAGTTAAGAAAAGAAACACAGGGGCCCTTTCTGTTAGGGTCTATTTTTACATCCAAACTAAGGAAAACATCCCAAAAACTCAGGAATGTCTGGAAAACAGGGGGTAACTTCAGAAAAAAGGGGGCCCATCCTGGTTTAAAACCAAACGGTGTTTGGGGTTCTAAAACAAAAATTGTAACAAAAATGGGGGGGGGTTTTCCGCGGGGCCCACCGCAAGCGGGGGTTTGGAAAGCCCACCCCCAGGGAAAACCAAGTCGGGAAAAAAATTTTTTTTTAAACCAGCCCCCCCAACCCCCCCCAAAAGCAGGTTCCCGGTCCAAAAAATTTTTCCTCCGGCTCCCCCATAAACCTTTTCCCAGGCCCCAAAAACCCCTTCCACGGGGTTGAGAAATTTCCTTTTCCCCCCCCTTGGCCCTTCAAACCCAAAGGATCCCCCTTTTACCGGGAAAAAAACATTGGTGGCTCTGCCACCGGGGAATGGGGGGCCCTCCCCAAAACGAAAAAAGAAACGTTTGGGGGCCCAAAAGGGGTTTAAAGAACGACCCTGAAGGGGTTGGGGAAAGGGCGCATGGAAGGGGGACCCCCGGGGGGGTTTTTTAGGTTTAACCGGGTTTTTAACTTTCTAAAAATACCTCAAAATGGAAAAATAGGGGGGAACCCTCAATTTAAAAAAGGGGGATTTTTTGGGCCCTGCATATTTGGTGAAAAACCATATTTACCCAACCAGGAAAAAAAACTGGGGGAGGGTTTCTTTAAATCCGTTTAAAGCTTTAAAATGGGAAAGAGGGAAGGGGGGAAATTTGAGGGGGGGAAAAGGCCCCAAAAATTTAAAACCTTCTTTGGGGAAAAACCAGCGAACCCGGGCTGGGCGGGGGAAAACTTTCCGGACAAAAAGTCAGGGGGGGTTTTGGGAGGGGGGGGGTGGAGGCCCCACAAAAAAATAGAAAAGGGAGGCACCCAAAAAAAACTCAAAATTTGGGGGAATTATGGGAAAAAATTTTCCGCCTTTTGGAAGCAAGTCAGCCCAAAGTCATTCTGACTGCCGTACAAAAAAGCGCAAGTGGGGTTTCCCAAAAGGACCGGGTTTACCCCTTTTAAACTTAATTGGCCCAAAACCCGGGTTCTGGGGGTTATAGGCCGACGGAAAAACAGCTTAACCCGGGCCGGGATCAAAAGGGGTCAGACATTTTTGGGAAAACAAATCCCGGATTTTTGGTCTTTAAAGGGCGGGACATTCCGGAAAAAAACCGGGGGGGTGGGAGAACAAGCCCTCCGGGGAAAAATTTGGGGCCTCGGGGGAACCTTCCTTTTCCCCCCACCAAGTGGAAGGCACGGGGAAAATGCATCCCCTTTACATTCTTTTCCGCAGGCCCGGAAGGGGTTTTTGGGGAAAGGTTAAATGGGAAAAAAAGAAAGTGCCAAACCTAGCCTGGGGGGTTTAAAGTCGCGGGGCCGTCTGGGGTACGGAGATTTTTGTGGTTGAGTAAATACAGTTGGGAGGTGGGCCCCCTTCCAGTAGTTTAAAAAAACATTCCCAAAGGGAAGTTGAGGCCCAAACAACTTCCAGTCTCCGATCGTATAATTTCTTTCCGCCGGTGAGAATGTTTTGGAAAGGAATCCGCAAGTGACCGTTCTACCTGTCGGTCCCTTTTGCGTGGGGACCGCACCAACCCCGACAGACGAGGTGTCTACTTCTAGTGCAAAAGGCTTTGCAGGGTCCAGTCGTGACAGGATAGAAGCGGAGGCAAAGGCAGTCTTCAATTTCACGAACGCCTCTTCAACCTCGGACGGCCAGCTTCGAGGGTTAGCGTTCTTTTTCGTGAGAGCCACGATGGGTGCCACCCGTGTGGAGAAGTGCGGGATGAACTGCCGGTAATAGTTACAAAATCCCAGGAACTGTTGTATGGCCAGAAGAATAAAAGGGCGAGGCCATTGCAAGACAGCAGACAGCTTTGCCGGGTCCATCTGCAACCCTTGGTCAGAGATAATATATCCCGGAAATGGCAGGCTGGTTTGATGAAAGATGCACTTTCCCAACTTAGCGTATAGGCGGTTAGCACGGAGGTGCCTCAGAACCTGGCAGACGTGAACATGGTGAGTCTCCAGGTCAGGTGAGTATACCAAGATGTCGTCCAGGTATACCACGACACAAGTATTCAAGAGATCCCTGAAGATGTCGTTCACGAATTCCTGGAAGACGGCTGGGGCATTACATAGGCCGAACGGCATGACCAAGTACTCAAAATGCCCGTCCCTGGTGTTAAAAGCCGTCTTCCACTCGTCGCCCTCACGGATGCGGATGAGATTATAGGCCCCCCTCAGGTCCAACTTGGAGAAGATCTTCGCACCACGTAGGCGATCAAAGAGCTCAGGGATCAACAGCAGAGGATACCGATTCTTCACCGTGATCTTGTTAAGTTCCCGATAGTCTATGCAGGGTCGTAAGGTACCGCCATTCTTTTCCACGAAAAAGAATCCCGCACCTGCGGGAGAGGAGGATTTCCGTATGAACCCCTTCTGGAGATTCTCCCGGATATATTCAGACATAGCTTGTGTCTCGGGGACCGACAAGGGATAGACTCTACCCCGGGGAGGACTAGTACCCAGCAGAAGGTCGATCGGGCAATCATTTGGTCGATGAGGACGAAGGATCTCTGCTTCTTTTTCCGAAAAGACGTCGGCGAACTCCTGGTACTCAGCGGGTAAAACGACCAATGAAACCGCACGAGAGCCGGTAAGCACCAGGCGAGGTGCCACCAGACAATGGCTCAGGCAGTTGGGACCCCATCGAGTGACTTCACCCGACGTCCAGTCTAGAGTAGGAGAGTGGAGTCGCAGCCACGGAAGTCCGAGGAGAAGCGCTGAAGAAGAGCATGGTAACACATAGGAGATCTTCTCCTTATGCAGGACTCCCACGTGAAGAGACAGTGGCTTGGTGATGAATTGTACAGTGTCGCTTAACAGCTCACCGCTGACCGAGGAGATGACCAGCGGCTTTTCCAATCGGACCACCGGGAGGCGATACCGCGATACCAAAGCAAAGTTCCCGGCCGAACCAGAATCCAGGAAAGCGGAGATCCGAAACGTGAGTCCTGCATGAGTCATGAACTGTACTGGCAACATCAGGCGTGGAGAGGAGGAATTTGCAACTAGGGACACCTCTCCCACGGACCCTAGGTGCGGGAGTTTCCCGGACGTTTTGGACGTTGGGGACAATTCCTCCGGAAGTGCTCAGGACTGCCACAGTACAGACACAGGTTGTCTAACCGCCGTCGGGCCAATTCTTGCTCCGAGGGATGTGCCTCGTCGACTTGCATGAGCTCCTCAATAGGGAGTGGTGCCGGTTGCATAGGTTGCCTCTGGAACACTGGAGCCAGGCATGGAAACCAGCGTGGCCATGCTACCTCTCATTCTTGCCGAAGCTCCTCTCGCCTCTCGGCGGAAAGCACGTCAATGCGGGTAGCCAACTAAATTAACTCGCTGAGGGAGGACGGGATGTCTCTCGCAGCCAGCACATCCTTAATCCTACTCGAGAGACCCCTTTTGAAGGTGGCACATAGGGCGGCCTCGTTCCAGGCCAACTCTGAGGCTAATGTGTGGAACTGCACCGCGTAGTCTCCCACCGACGAGTCTCCCTGGCACAGGGTTAGAAGAGCCGTCTCGGCGGAGGATGCCCGAGCAGGTTCCTCAAAAGCACAGCAGAACTCCTGGAGGAAGGACTGCAGATCCGCCGTCACTGGATCGTTCCGATCCCACAGAGGTGTGGCCCATTCTAAGGCCTTCCCGGAACGCAGGCTGACCACGAAAGTCACCTTAGAACGCTCCGTTGGGAACTGGTCCGCCATTAATTCGATATGCATCGAGCACTGGGTGATAAAATCTCGGCACTGCTTGGAGTCCCCTTCAAACTTTGACGGTAGCGGTAACCGGAGCTTGGGACCCACCATCGCAGACGGTGCAGCGGGAGGCGGAGTAGCCACGGGTGGAGATGACGGCTGCTGCTGGTTCGCCAGAAGTTGCTGTAACAAGACGGTTAACTGGCCCAACTGCTGTGCCTGTTGCGCAATCTGACGTGACTGTTGCGCAACAACTGCTGCAAGGTCCGCTTCACTAGGCAGAGGCACCTTGGCGGGATCCATGGCCGGATCTTACTGTAACGGCAGTGATAGTGGATCCGCTGGGCCACCGCAAGCGGTGGTGAAAGCCCACGCCAGGGAGCGGAGTCTAAGTAGAACCCGGTTTTCACCTGAACCCGCCACAAAGCGGGATGGACTTGCTGCAGCGGGAAACTACCAGGTCGCTTCCACTGATGGGACTTGCTTGCGGTGGTAGCCAAGGGTAAGCGTGGTACAGAATCGTAAGGCTGAGACGTGGTCGGGGACAGGCAGTAGGTCAGGGCAGGCGGCAGAGGTTCGTGGTCAGAAGACGGTAGCGAGACGGTACGGTACACGGTAAACACTAGAAGAGGCAAAGCGCTTTCACAATAGGCTCCGAGGGCACTAAAGATCCGGCAGGGGAACTGCCGGAGGAGGAGCCATTATATAGGGTCAGTGGCCGGCAACAGCCAATCACCGGCGCACTGGCCCTTCAGGTCTGAGAAGACTGGCGCGCGTGCGCCCTAAGGAGCGGGGACGCGCGCACCGGCTGAGACAAGCTCGCCTGGAGTCAGGAGCGGGGTCGGGTGAGTAGCCGACCACCGCACGGACGAGTGCGCCCACGGACCGGCGCACGGGCCGAGGAGCCACTCGCCCACGGTACATGCGGAAGGACCGGGGAACGAAAGCGCCCGCAGCCCGGTGGATGGGCTGCGGCGCCGTTCGTTACACATAATATGTGCGGCCATTTTGTTAGCACATTAATGACAAGAAGCATACAGGCAGCTTTTACGTGCTATAATATAAAGGCATACAAGGTGTTATATTAACTAATACATTAAAATGGAGACACAAAGGATCACACATATATAACCTTTGTTCCCATCCACAACAACGCTGTGTGAACATATCCTAACAGATAAATATATAAATAATACGTAACAAGTAACCAGTTTTACAGCACCCAAAGGAAGGGGTCCTTCAAAGTATTCCAGCTATCCAAGTTCATCCATCTTGCCCTCAGCTGTGATGCACCTTTCTCTTACTCCTGAAGTACGGCCTGCAATTACGGTAATATCATAGCACTCACTTGTACAGAGTATTCCCCTACATGTACTGTGCGCCGGGAGAAAGCGGTGATATGTTACTTCTTCCCAGCGCGAAAGTGAATGGGGGCCGGCACATAGCGCTTTAGAAGTATGCACTGGCCAGCGCACACTTCTAAAACACTCGCCGTATAGCCGCGCACAGTGCACACCGACTATAAGCCGTGTGAATTCATCATTAAAGTTATCTTCTTAGCAAAGTCTTTTATTATTTGGTACAGCCATTTGTTGTTATATCTGTTTCCAGGAAAGCTGGGTGACGACCTTAACTGCCTTTAGAGTTGCCTCTGGGGCTGTCTCTTAGCTTTCCCAGACCCTTGACTGTCAAATGTGTCAAGTTACACTGAAAGACATCTCCAGTTCTCTTAACGATCTCAATATGCCATAATTCTAGAGAAGATTGTGCTTTCTGTGCAGTGTCATCTCCTCCCTGTTCCTGCTGACAGATTGTCCATCAGTATATTGCACAGCTGAGGCTGCCTGCCAGGGTCTGGCATGGCCATTATAACTTCAGGTGTGACGGTGACAATGATCGCTTGTGATGCTCTAAACGGGAATCTTGGTATAGACTGTCAGTTCAGATAATACAGTGTGTGTTTTTGGCAAAGAGTGGAGCGAGTAAGGAGACTCGGGCTGCCAAGAGCGGTTCTGACCACAACATCTGCCTCCAAATCCTCTATAGATTTAGACATAATGAATCATAACAATGAATTAAATAAGCTACTTGTTCGGTGCTATCTCATCCTTACTAGTGAATCATTCCTGCCAGTGGGGCTTATGGTGGCGCATAATACGTTACAGAGATTTGCTGAACTGCCTCTCGCTGTTGAGAACGTGATATAATATTCTCATAGCAATCAAGGGAAAAAGTATTAAATCCTGTAATATTTCCCTGCAGAGCAGTTTGTTTCCCCGACAGCAAATGTCCTCTGAGCTGCTGTAGGCCTCGTAGCTGTGACATGAAATGGGGTCACCGTGCAGTATGTTGTTGGTCGGAGGACGTGACAAGCAGCATAAGCTGTTGATTGTGTCGGTGCCCTGCTGTGATTTAGGATCAGCCATGTTTGCAGGAAATCACTGTGTTTTCGCTAAATATTTTCTTCAGCCACATTTAGTGTTATGTCAGAGGCGTAACTTGAAGCTCCTGGGCCCCAATACGAAATCTTTTAATGGACGCTTCAGCTACCATGTGCCACTTCTAATAATCGTATCTTCTTATATTCCAGAAGACTCTATAGATCTCTTTAAACATTAGGATGTAGAGCTTCTATGGCTGGCACTCACTGTATCTATGCCACTGTGTAATGCAGCTCGTGTGGTCATAGTTGATGCCATACTAGACACTTGTAGTGGTATTGAGGTATTAGTGTAATAATGTCCAGGTCTCCCCCAACTCCAACCAGTTGACATCAACTTCATTTTTCACTGTGGTTACAGGAAGAGAAAGATGGGAGATAAAAAGGTGTGTGTGTGTGTGTGTGTGTGTCTGTGTGTGTGTCTGTGTGTGTGTGTGTGTGTGTCTGTGTGTATGTGTCTGTGTGTGTGTGTGTATGTCTGTATGTGTGTGTCTGTATGTGTGTGTCTGTGTGTATGTGTCTGTGTGTGTGTGTGTATGTCTGTATGTGTGTGTGTGTCTGTATGTGTGTGTCTGTGTGTGTGTCTGTATGTGTGTGTCTGTATGTGTGTGTCTGTGTGTATGTGTCTGTGTGTGTGTGTCTGTGTGTGTGTGTGTGTGTCTGTATGTGTGTGTTTGTCTGTATGTGTGTGTTTGTCTGTATGTGTGTGTTTGTCTGTATGTGTGTGTTTGTCTGTATGTGTGTGTCCGTGTGTGTCTGTATGTGTGTCTTTGTATGTGTGTGTCTGTGTCCGTGTGTCTGTGTGTGTGTCCGTGTGTGTCTGTATGTGTGTCTGTGTATGTGTGTGCCTGTATGTGTGTGTGTCTGTGAGCTGTCAAGCTGCCACCACAGAGAGAAGAGATGCAGAGCACAAACTGGGTGTGTGACACTGGTCCCACCAAAAGTTACCGAGTGTAGACAGAGAAGAAGAATCCAGTCCTACTGGAGCGCCACCCAAGATGTGCTGCCTCACTGCCGGCTAGGCCCCTGTGCAGAGCTAGAGGAACCGTACCATGAAGTTAAAGGGATGTTACCACCAAGCACTTTGATGACATATCATTAGGATGTGCCATTAAAGTCTTGCTTCACTGTACTCAGAACACCTATAGAACAGCATGGAGAGTTGTGGAGACGTTGGGGTTGGGATCACCCCTCTAGGAACAGTGATGTATATAATGTATATTGTGCATTTATGGTTTTGGAGGGATTAAGCTAAGTAAGAAACTTTAAAAGGGCAGGGGTGCTTCAAGCACGTCAGTGTGGGGAAGGTCTGCAGCCAATCAGTGTGGTGGAGAAGGGAAGGGCTCTGCAGTCCAAGTGAGTGCAGTGGCAGTTCTGTCACCATTATATAGGCTGTTTCAACAAGGAGTATACACTTCCGAGTTTACATAGCACTTTTAGGATCCGTCTTAGGGTCCGCACTGTCGGTCCCCATGACGGATCTAAACAATTAGCAGTGAGATCTATCAACTGCTGTTCTATGACGAACACGGAGCGGCGTTCACATGAGAGATTGTCGCTGGTGTTTCAATAGCCCCCCGCCCCCCCCCCCCCCCCCCCAACCGACGCTCGGATCCTTCTTGGAAATGTATTACATTTTATGATGGGAGTTGTAGTTTCCCAGCAGCTGGAGGGCCGCAGTTTGAGGATGCCTTAGGGAACTGTCTTGGGAGAGAAGAACAGAACTGTGGCGGACCAGTAGCTGCGTAAATAGCTCAGAGAGTGTGCTAAGTGACAACTCCAGTCCTTAGGCAGAACTCCAGCCCTGCTGAAAAAGAGCCAACTGCAGAGAGGAATAAAGGGCCCTGGAAGATGCGATGAGGAGGCAATTGCAGTAAACAAAGTGTGGAAATCTCGCCGTGATATTGCCTACCTGTACGAAGTTTATGGTACAAGTGTATCCTGCTGAGAACTCCTGTGGGTAAAGCCTGCAGATCCCAAGCTGAGAGTCTCTGTGGTTCTTCCCATGCTGGAGCACTACAATATTCCTGACATTCATGCACAGCGGCTACCCAGGTGTATTTACCTGCCTGGGACCTGCACCTCACCATCTACTTCCTCCTGTGCAGTTTGAATGCAAGTGCTACTGGTTCTCTATTCTGAGCTAGCACTTTTGGGGGGCCCTTTCCCGAGTTAGGGGTGAGTCCCAGAGGTGGGACCTGCACCTAATAGACTTTAATGGCATCTCCCAGTGATATACCATGACAGTGCATGGTACAAACCACTCTTCAATTATTGTTGATTTAATTTGTTCTGCTCTTATCTGTTCTGAAGATTTAATATTAGTTAAGCAGTATTAACATAGTTGAGTATAAGTTGCAGAGCTGTGGTCTGTGGACCGAGGTCTGGGTATGGGGCCAAATGTTCACGGGAGCAAATTTCATAAGTGGTCAATTTTGAAGTGGCAATCCTCAGAATATCCCTGATGAGCCTGATGGGAGACAGGGGAGCTGCGGACTCTCGCCTTTTTGTAAGTTGTACACTTCTTTGCTTAATCCTTATTTATCAGCTTGATATTTACTATTACTCTGAGCATCTGCCTCCCTATCTTACTACCCTATTCTTGCCCTAGACATGTTTATCCACATAAGCTCATCTCTCCTTCCCCACGATGTACTCATCCACAACGATAGATTTTCCTTTTCAAACCCATCCCACAAACCTCAGCTCTCTTATCTAATGAACAAACGCCGTCTCATATTCATCTCTACCCATTGCTGTCTTTTTCATTCATCTGTTCTCGCTATGCAGGGGACATCTCTCCCAACCCCGGGCACCTTCCTTTAATGTCATCTCCACCTACTCTCAGCCTCCATAGAAACCTGCTAACTGCTTGCATTCGCTGTCCGTAATTTTTCATGCCCACTTTTAAATGTGCTATTGTGGAAAAAGATCCGATCCGTCTGCAACAACCTCACTGCTGTTCATGACCTTTTTTTCTCTCCAACTCCCTCTACCTGTGGGCCCTCTCAGATCATCGGCTACAGCAATCTGACACCGCTTCCCTTGCCGCTCTCAACTATGGTGGCTACACTTCACCCACACCCCCACGACTGAGAACAGGCACAGGCGCTCGTGGAGGAGTTGGCTTACTTCTCTCCACCCATACATCTGCAACTGTACAGGTCCTTACCTCCTGCCCCCTTCCCTCACTTTACCTACATTTGAGCGTCCACACCCATTAAACTCTTTCAGCCATTTTCCTATCAGAGTCGCAGTAGTCTACAGACCCCCCGGCTCTCCACGCCAGATTCTGGATCATATTGCCGCCTGGCTCCCACACGTCCTCTTCTGAAATGCCCACTCTCATACATGGGTGATTTCAACATAATCACATTGATGACCCCATGTTCCTTCTTCTGCCCACAGTTTCTTTAATTAACCTACTCTCATGGACTCTTGCAGTTCTGATCCCCAACCACAAGGATGCGGAACTCTCTGATCCTGGTATTCTGTCATCTATTCACTATATTTCTTAACTTCACTAATTCTCCTTATGCTCTCTATGACCACAATCTTTTCTCCTTCATAATCACTAATTCTCAGCTTCTCTGGAAATACCGCCATCATCCATACAGAAATATCCGATCCATTAATTACTCACGGAACTCTCACAGTACCAGACAGTCCTCCTAACCCCAATCTCCTCACCTCTCCTGATCACAGGTCACAGGCTGGTCCAAATCGTTACATTGAATACTCTCAAACCACCCTGGACTTGTGGCAACACTCACACAGCACACCAGAGTCTTACGCCCGCTACCTTTGGCACACAACTCCAGACTCGTTTTCTCCAGCGATGTTTCCTGGTGTGTTGACGCCGGCTGTAGTGGATGGAAGTCAAAGATACCTGAGTCTTTCCTCACTACATATTCATTGATCAGGGACTTAATCACTACTGCCCTTCACTGTGTCAAACAAAAATTATTTCTCCCCCTATCTCAACACTATACACAACAACCCAAAACGCTCTCTTTGACTCTTCCAACTCCTCCTAAGGACCTAAAGTCAGGCTCCGGTCACTGACCTCTGTATGAAGAACCTGGCAACTCGCTTCAAAGACCAAAATTTAAAAATATCCAGAAAACATCACATCACAATCCCCAAATAATACCATCCTGTTCCCTCCCAGCACGTCTTAATTACTAGACAAGCTTGAACCGGCAGACAGAGGATGAAGTGTCCAGGCTTTCTCCTGGTCTGCTCGTCCCACCACAGCTCTTACTGACCCCATTCTATCCACCTCGTCCAGTCTTTTTCCAGCTGTCACTTCTCCATCACATTTACTGTATCTGTTAACTCTCTCTCTCACACTGGGTTCTTTCCATCTTCTCCTTCAAACACGCATCATTTACCCCTTTACTAAAAAAGCCCTCTCTGGACCCGTCCTGTGCATGTTAACTAACCGTACCCGTCTCTAACATGCCCTTCATCTCTAAACTCCTGGAACGCTTGGTCTACCTTCGCCTAATCCGCTATCTCTCTGCTAACTCTCGTCTTGACTCGCTGCAATCAGGTTTCAAGCAACCTAAACTCCACGGAGGGATAACTGCTACTTAGTTTAAATCTCAATATGTCCTCCTAACAGCAAATTCTCAGGGTAATACTAACAATGGTGCTTCTCTGGATCTCCTCATGCAGCATTTGACATGTGGATACTCCAACTTCTTCCTCAGACTTGCTCTGCACACATTGGACCTACTGGACAACGCTAATCGATTGGTTCGCGTCCTACCTCTCTGACCGTTCTTTCAGTGTTCGTTTTCTGGGTTGCCCAACCTCACTCTCCTTTCCTCTTGCTGTTGGGGTTCCTTCAGGTTCAAGTTCTAGGTCCTCTCCTCTTTTCATTGTACACAGCCCCATTGGACAATCCAATCAGTAGATTTGCTTCCAGTACATCTTCTATGCGGATGACATCCCAATTTTACTCTCTCCGTGAACATCTCTCCAGCCTTGCTACAAAACACCAGTGACTGTCTAGTCCCGCTGTATCGGACATTTCATTGTCTCTCTCCATCTGAATTAACTAAACCTCAAATAAGGACTGAACTTCTTGTTTTCGACACATTTACTAAACCAACCCCCACCTGCTAGTTTGTTTTCTGTATGTGGTGTACCAACCATTTCTCTTAGGCAGAAGGCCCGCATGTCTAGGGGTTTTTCTTTGATTCTGAATCTGCCTTCTCCCATATATCAAATCCATTGCGCTCCTGTCACCTGCACCTCCAGAAATATCTCCAAAATAGTTACATTTCTCCCACTGTGGTAAGGAACTCAAAGTTGCGGCGGAAATATGTTGGCGCTATAGAAATAATGATTAATTTTTTTTTTTATTATTATTATCATCAGTGAAGGTACGGTTTTGTCTCCAAGCCAATCATTAGTCAGGATGGTGCATACATAAACTGAATACCTTGAGGCTCCGCGCTCTGTCTGATAATGGGTGAGTTATAGGCATACATGCCTTCTTCTCCCGACTTTTGGGGGGGTGGGAGGTCCCGCTAATGGCCATCCGGAGGCAGCGGGGGGACCGCAGGAGCGCAAGAGTAGCGCTGTGCGCTCTCTGGCGCCGAGTGCCCGCTTCCTACAGGCGCGGTGAAGCGGCTCGCAGCGGCCGGCTCTCACTCCCCTGCGGAAGGCTTAGACTACTCTACAGTCGGTCGGGAGATGTTCGGAGCTGCACGGAGCCTGGTGAGGTAAGTGGCTTTTATTATTTTATTTTATTGTATAGGGGGGCAATACATGGCTACAATGGGGGGCGGTATATCTGGGCAACAGAGGGGCACTACCTGGCTAAATGGGGGGTATCCTGGAAGCTGACGGGGGCACTTACCTCTGGCTACAATGGGGGTCCTCTACTGGCAACAGAGGGTGCACTACCTGGCTACAATGGGCGGGTCTACATGGCAAGCAGTGGGGGCGGCACTACCTAGGCTACATTGGGGGGGGGGTCTATGGCAAATGAGGGGGAATACCTGGCTACAATGGGTGGGTCTACAGTGGCAAATGGAGGGGGGCACTACCTGGCTACAATTGGGGGTCATATGGCAACAGAGGGGGCACTACCTGGATACAATGGGGGGTATACCTGGCAAAAGTGGGGGCACTACCTGGCTACTATGGTTAGGTCTACCTGGCAAACAGAGGTGGCACTACTGGCTTACTAAATGGGGGGCTCTACTGAGCAACAGACGGGGGCACTACCTGGCTAAAATGCGGGGGGGGTCTACCTGGCAAATGAGGGGGCACTACCTGGCTACAATGGGGGCACTACCTGGCTAATATAAGGGGAGGAATTAACACGGCTAACAATGGGGGCATCTACCTGGCACAGAGGGGCACTACTGGCTAACAAAGGGGGATCTACCTGGCAACAAAGGGGGTATCTACCTGGGCAACAATGGGGGCCTTTACTGGCCTATAACAAAGGGGGGGGCATCTTCCTGGCAAATGAGTGTACATACCTGGCTACAATGGGTGGGTATACCTGGCAACAGTGGGGGCAACGTACCTGGGTACAATGGGGGACTATTACTGGAACAGAGGGGGGCTATACCTGGATACAATTGGGGTTCTAAATGGGCAACAGAGGGGGGCACTACCTGGTACTATGGGGGGGTCTACCTGGGCAAACAGAGGGGGCAACTACCTGGCTTACAAATGGTAGGTCTACTGGCAACTGGGGGGCACTACTGGCTACAATGGGGGGCTTCTTACTGGAAACAAGAGGGGGGCACTACCTGGCTAAAATGGGGGGGGGTCTATGGCATAATGAGGGGGACTACTGGCTACAATGGGGGCACTACCGGCTAATAAAGGGGATTCTACCTGGACTAACAATGGGTGGCATCTACCTGGCAACAGAGGGGGCATACCTGGCTAACAAACGGTGGGGCATCTACCTGGCAACAAAGGGGGTATCTTACTGGAAAAAAATGGGGGCATCTACCTGGCTAACAAAGGGAGAGGCATCTTCTGGAACAAAGGGCGCGGGCATCTAACTGGCTACTGAGGGGCTCTATCCTGGGCTACAGAGGGGGCATCTACGGCTACAGGAGGGGGCATCTAATGGATACAGAGGGGCATTACTTGGTACAAGGGAGGCATATACTTGGCTACAAGGGGGCATCTACCTGCTGTAAGGGAATACCTGGTTATGGGGGGCTACTAACCTGGCTATAAGGGGCATCTTACCTCGGCTTTCTTCCTAAAGCCGTTATGTCAGTTAGGTGGTGTGGGTGTTGTTTTTTTTGAAGGGGCGTGGCAAATTTTTGCCGCGCTACACACGCCGCCCTCTACAATCTCCTGCTTTTTCAATTTCAAAAGTTGGCAACTATGGTTAAAGGGGCAACCATAAATTCCTGGAAAGTCACCAGCAAGATAAGAGCCCCCAAATCTTTCTTTTTGCCAATGTCTATTGGAGTCCCACTTGTCAGTCATAACAAGTAGACTGGGACTACATTTGGCATAATTTGTTTTGCCAGCAAGAAAAATGTCAAGGCTTCAATCACCCCAGGAAGCAGTTTATAACATTTAAATGCATGACCGCTGAAATTGTCTATAGCCGCTATGACCCATATATGCTTATTGGCTAAAAAGTGTGACTGTTTTTGTCCTTGTAGCATGTGATTAGAACTAAGGGCGACATGTGTGAATCCTGAGGCTGAGAGACCAGTTCTAAATCGCTTTAAGTTAGTGTAGACTGCACCAGAATGTATGAAGCTGTTCTTCTGCAGGTCATACATACAGGTGCAGTCTAGCACCAATACGACAAGTCTGGCTCAGGCACCACCTTTACCCTGGTCTGGCTGTTCTGTTATGTGCCTAGATTTGGCGTCAAAGAAGCATAAATGTGTCTAATCCTACGAATGTGGTGCGACGCCCCCAGAACACCCCAAATCTTTGGCACATTAAAAAGTGTCTTTGTGCATTACAAGGGTACTTATTGCGCCAAAGTTTGGAGTGCACCTGTTTATACATTCTTTTTAGCTCAAATTGTCTCATCCAGAAAACTGCTGCAGCCCCGTTCATACATGTTGCCATAAGTGGCTGCTCTTTTCCAGAAAGGTGCTAATCTTGCCTATAGGCAATGTCTTGTATTGCAGCACAGCTCATTTCATTTTAAAGGGGTTTTGCCACGAAGTGAGTTTGTCTGCTCAGAAGAGGATTGGATAAAACATATCAGGTAGGAGAGGCGGGGAGGGGGGGGGGGGCTGAGAGAGAGACTGGAATAGCAGGGAGCGTGTGGCAATGTGTACTACAAAATTATGACATTACAGCTGTGGATTTCTCTATACATAGAAACAGGATATTTCCTCCTGCTGTCCCTAGAAAGCTCCTTCATGTTCATGTCATCATGATAATGAAGTGGGAATACACAGGTGCACAACCAGATCAGCTCCTGTCAGCTCCCTCTGGTCGTGTCTAATGTAAACTTTTAGGAAACTAAGGGCTTTTGGTTAAGCCTGTAGCTCTCACAGGCTTCACTTTTTTAATGACATATATTTAGAAAAGTGATTAAATACCCATTTTGGAGTTTCCCACGTCAACATTACATCGTGGCAAAACCCCTTTAATGCTGCCATACAATGCACAGAGGACAGGAGTAGCGCTGTTTTTGCACACTTCCCTTTACATACTTGCAGAAAATGGAAAAAATAAATTGTACAGTTCAGATTTGATAGAAGACAGAAAAGCTGCAACTAAACTGTTAAGAAATATGTGTAGGTTAAAGTTGTGTAAATGGAGACAGCAATCTGCCATTTCTAAGCATGTCACACTTATTACTGCTTCCCTGCCTCTAGGGGTTGCCCGTGTAAGACAATGATTATTTGTATTGCCGCTGTTGGTTCATGTCTCTGAATGTGTTTAGAAGCGGGTAAGACCTCTTTATAGCAGCTTGTGAAAATCCCCCTTCACACTGACGGGCAGCTGGGCTGGATAATTGAATTGAGGATCCCACTGTGCCAGGCTCCACAGGGGGCACTTGCTAGAGGTGTAACATGTTTAGAGAGCCTGCAAGACTTCCGAATGATTGGCAGAGCTGCCGTTAAAAGGCCACTTCAGCTGTTCAACTCTGCCCTAGACGAGATGTTGTGATAGCTCTCTCCAGTCTGGAGCTCAGTTCATTAAAAAAAAAAAAAAAAAGTATTTGGTGGCTAAAATGCCCAGGGCATGTTTAGTAGCTAAGCCAAGAAGAGAAATCCATTAATCCCATCAGAGCTGGCGAGGTCTCTGACGCATACGATATGTCAGCATCACAATGATGAACGAAACTCTCTTACAACTATCTGGTCTCTGCAGGTATCTGCATGTTGATACTTTGCTGAACAATTCCACTTCTCATTCTGCAGTTCAGTCTAGGACACAAATGAGTGCTTTATGGGTCACAATGATGGGACTTCTTTCCTTGCTCTTCCTCAATGGAAAAATTGCAAAGTAAGTCAAACAAAATGGGGTAGATCAGGTCACAGGCAAGAGTATAAAGTGAGTATGTCAAAAGAATCCCCTTGGAGGCCAGCAATACATTCCCAGAGGTCAAGTCCTTATGTCAATGTCAACTTGGAATTGTGTTCAGTGGTAAATTAAGTAGACCACAGGCCTTGGGAAGTGTCCTTAACCTGGGCTTGCTTCCTCCTGCACCATTGTTCTGCCACGTTGGTGCCTATAGTCAACACCACTTTTTGGTGCCAGCCTAGATATGTATAAATGGTTAATAAGGCCGTAATGTATTGTTTTAGATTTCAAATTGATGATTGAATAAATATTTTAGTTCCATATATTTCATAGGTGCTAAAACATATGCTATGCCCATTGTTACGGTCCGTGCCGCGTTCCTGTCCTTCGCCGCGGGCTCTGCTGTTGCCGTGTGCATTCCTGGCACCGCTGCTTGCCCACCTGCGGTTGCTGTGTGGCTTTTCCCATGCTGCTCCTCCATCTTGGCTGCTGCCCTATTCCTTGTTGCTCTATAGAGGGCGGCGGCCACATCTTCCACTCATTTATTCCTACAGTGTGCAGTGGGGTTGGGCTTCCTCTGCCAATCCCCTTCCACCTGTGTGTTTATAAGCCTGCTTCTCCCTACACTCCCTGGCTGATCCTTGTTGTTGCATGTTGTGTGGTTGGTGGCTTATGTTGTGCTGTTGTTACTGTGTGGTTTCTTATCTTGTTTGTTAGCAGTCCGTGTGCACACGCTGTCTTGTTTGTGTCCTTGTGGTATCCTCTATATTTGGTTAGTCTCTATGTTCATCTCCTTGTGTCTTTGTCTGAGTTTCCTTGCCTTGCTCTCTGCCATACATGCCAACTCTCCTGCTTTTGGTGGGGGGGTCCTGCTATTTGGGGTCCCCCCCCGCCACCCCGGCAGAGTTGGCATTCCTCCCGCCGCCAGCAGGCAGCGGTGGTTCTTTAAATTACCGCGGCGCAAGAGTAGCGCTGGTGCGCTACTCTTGCGCCGCTCCTACAGGCGGGTGAAGCAGCCGCAGCGGCCGCTTAACCCGCCCGGCGAATCGCGGTGGCGGGAGAAGGAAGGAGGGATCGTTCCCCTCAGCCCCCTGTATGTACAGCGCCGTACATACAGGTCAGCAGCGCAGGGGGAGTGACGCGTGGCTGCACTCACTTCCCCTGCGACGCTGAGGAGATCGGCTGGGAGGTGTCCGGAGCTGCAGGAGCCTGGTGAGGTAAGTTGCTTTTATTTTTATTAATTATAGGGGGGCAACTACCTGGCTATCAGAGGGGGCAACTACCTGGCTATCAGAGGGGGCAACTACCTGGCTATAAGAGGGGGCATCTACCTGGCTATAAGGGCACCTACCTAGCTTTCTTCCAAAGCCATTATGCAGTTAGGCGGAGTGGGTGTGGGTTTTTTGAAGGGGTGTGGCACACTAAAAAGATGGGCGTGCCCATGCAAATTTTTTGCATCATTTTTGAAAATGCTTTTTGCAGCGTGAGCATAAAAAGTGTTTTTCCACATTCTTTTTTTAATATTGTTTTTTTCAAACCAGTCACATTCCACACTAAATCTGTTAGATTAATTCCACAGGTTTTTTCGAATAATTTATATGGATACATTTTTTTCATTTTTAGTTTCTTTATTTTTTTCACACTTCTTTATGTTTTTTTTACTTTACTAAGTATAACAATTTTTTGACTTTTCTTTTACACTTAGGGCCTCTTGCATGAAAACTGTTTAGATATAAGACTTTTTTTGTTGTCCATAGCACCCAATCAGAGCTCCCCTTTTATTTCATATAGTGTTCTGAAAAAAATTAAAGGGGCGCTCTGTTTGGTTATTATGGGCAACAAAGAAAGTCTTAGACCTAGACAGTTTTCATACATGTCCCCTATAAGCATACTATTGTATTCTAATACATTAGATCCTGTGTCAGTATGACACAGTGTTCCCTGACAGCAGGCTTACTATACAGCATACATGCCAACTCTCCCGCTAATGGGGGTCCCCCCCCCTGCCACCCTGGCAGAGTTGGCGAACCTCCCGCCGCCAGCAGGCAGCGGGGGTTCTTTAACTGACCGCGGCGCCAGAGTAGCGCTGGCGCGTTACTCTGGCGCCGCCGGGCCACTCCTACAGGTGGGTAAAGCGGGCGCTCACCCGCCTGGCAAGTCTCACTAACTTGTGTGGCCGCAACCGCACTGTCAGTCAGCAGCTGTCGTACAGGGAGAAGGCAGGAGGGATCGTTCCCCCTCCTCCCTTCTCCCACTGTATGTACAGCGCCGGTGTGCACTGTACATACAGATCAGCGTCGCAGGGGGTGTGACGCACGGCTGCACTCACTCCCCCTGCGATGCTGAGTCGGTCGGCCGGGAGCTGGCCGTGCTGCAGGGAGCCTGGTGAGGTAAGTGGATTTTATTATTTTATTTTTATTAGCTATAAGGGGGCATCTACCTGGCTACAACAAAAGGGGGGCCACTACCTGGCTACAACAAAAGGGGGGCCACTACCTGGCTACAACAAAAGGGGGGCATCTACTTGGCTACAAGGGGGCATCTACCTGCCTGTAAGGGGCGCTACCTGGTTATGGGGGGCTACTATCTGGCTATAAGGGCGCTACCTGGCTAGAAGAAGCATCTACCTGACTTTCTTCCAAAGCCATTATGCAGTTAGGTGGAGTGGGTGTAGCTTTTTGAAGGGGCGTGGCACAGTAACAAGATGGGCATGTCCATGGGTGTGCCCTCTCAGATCTCCTGCTTTTCCACTTCCAAAAATTGGCAACTATGCTATATAGACATCCCTAGTCTACTCTAGGTCTCCAGGGCTGACTATAGATATTTCCCAGAATGGGAATCCTGGTAACCTGATAGAGCGGGGGAATCCCCTTTGATCGTGCCCCGGTTACAGATCGTAGCAATCCAAGGGTTATGGGTGCGGGGATTCCTCCGGTGCTTGTCCTGCACAGAGACTGCTCTAGGAATGGAGCGGTTAACTACAGCTCTGTTCCTGGCACAGTTGCAGCGCTGAGAGCTGCAAACCCCCTCTGAAGGCTGCGCCGTCTTTTGGTGTTGCTGCCGACAGAAGACATTATTACTATTTATTTTAGAGCACCATTAGTTCCAGGGAGCTGTACAACCAAAGGGGTTCAGGTACATAATTTATGACACATACAATCATACTAAACAATACAGTAATACAGAAGGAGATAGGATATTCTCTGCAAGAGCTTACAACCTACAAATTAGAAGGGGGAGACAGAAGATGAGGGACTGAGCTGTGGGCATTATGGGGTAATGGCAGCAGGGTTATTGTAAATTGTAGGCTATCCTGAAGAGATGAGTTTTCAGGTTGCTTTTGAACTAGTAAAGGTATGTTAAACGGCATAATTGCGGGGCATAACTACGCTCCGCAATTACGCCAGGACTTCGGGAGCTTGTGCCGACCCCCATAGACATTCATTACTAGCGGCGCGTAGTAATGAATGACATGTCACTTATCTCCGCCTGCGGCGTATTGTACGAGCGGGGAGAGGAGGCGTAATCCATAGTTCTCTATGAGAACTGTGGATTACCGTAATGACGGGGGACGTATCCGCCCCGTATTTAGCGCAGTATGCCGCAAAATACGGGCCAAAATACGTCCCAATTTAAGCCGTGTGAACATAGCCTAAAGGTGGAGCAGAGTCTGGTGTGTTGCAGTAGTAACACGGGGGAAGCCCAGGAGAAGTCTTGGAGATGTTGTGTTTAGGAGCTAACAAGATGGGAGCAGAGGAGAAGGTCCCGAGAGGTGCGAAGATTCCAAGAGGGGAGATATCGGGAGATTAAGGAAAGAGACGAAATGGGGGGGTTTTGGGTTATGGATAGTAACTGGAACTGAATTTTCTGAGCAATGTGTAGCCAGTGAAGGGATTGGCAAAGGGAAGGTGGGCAGGGGAGAAGCAAAGAGAAAGATGGAGCAGCCAGGTGGCAGAGTTGAGGATGTTTTGAAGGAGAGAAGAAGAGTGGCGTCAACAAAGGAGAGGAGTTGGAAGTATTTTTCAGGTGGAGGCGCAGGAAGTGGTCAGGGCTTGGATGTGCGCTTTGGAAGACAGGGCAGAAACAAGTGTTATTCCAAGTCAGCGGACTTGGAAGAGCGTGGAGCCATTGACTGTGATAAATAAATTAGATGAATAGGTGAAATAGGATTGAGAAAAAAAGGGGTTTTTACCCCCCTTTTTTTAACTATTTTGGGATTTTGAGAAAGCAGGAGGAAAGAAGGATAGGGGAATGATAAAACACTCTAGGGTCCGGGGAAAGCAAAAGAGGGGAACACTGGGCCAGAAATGTAGATTTGAGTGTTTACAGACACATGCACCGAGACATGTACTGCACACTATCAGAAGACAGTGGATGGTTGTTTAGGGGTTAAGGTAAGGACAAACCTGACTGCTGACTGACACACAGTAGGAAACATACAACTAGGCCTCTTAGTATGCCATTAGCCTTAAAGTTTTAGAAATAGCATAACAAACAGTTAAGCATAGATTTGTTTCCCTAGATCAAACCTCTAAATTCATTCAGTCCTCAGACCTAACCACAAAAATATCAGACCCAAGAGTGATCCATAAGACAATTCATATCCCAACATTATCAGACCCAAGAGCCCTAAATGATTACACTAGAAATTTTGGGCATTTTGTGTTTGGGGCCCCGGGGGTTTTTTTGGGCCCAAAGGGCTTGGGAAAAACAAAGCACAAGCCTCTAGGTATGTAAGGGCCAAATTATATCACAAGACAATGATCACATATTACCCCCATACAGTGACCATAAAGTAGTAGTTACCAGTTGTACACAAACGCTCTGAAGACAATACAAGTGATTAAAGTATGGTTACATCCAGGGTATAAGAGGTGATGTTCTTATCTGATAAAGTTGTTCCCTTTGCGCATCTTTTCCATCTGGTTCACATCTCTATGAAGACTTCTTTCAGCCATGACTCATCTCTGTGGAATTTGCCACACAATCATCTCAGGCTGCTCACTTTTGTTACAACCCCACAACCTCTAAGGCCCGTTTACACGGCAATGGACAAATACCCGGTTTGTTTTTCTGACCGGTATTTGTTTTCCGGGTTTTTTGTGCCGTGCGGGGGGGGAGGGGGGGAAAAGGGGGCTTTTCTCCCGAAAGAGGGGGGGAAAAAATCCTCCCCCTTCACATTCACTTGCACATATTCCATTTCCCAAAAACCGGGCGAAAAAATGTCCCCTGTTGAATTTTTTTTCCGGGCGGGGGGACAGGGGGAAAAAACTGCCTGGCGGAACACCCCTGAAATGGGGGCCCGGGGTGCAACCGGGGGTTTTCCCCAAAAGAACCCGTTTTTTGTTCATTTGGGGGCCCGGTTTTTTTTAGACTCCCCGCAAAACCACCAAAAAGTCTGAAAAACCATCCGAAAAACCCCCTTTCCGTGGGGAAAGCCCTAAAAGTGGTTTCCTCTTTCCCCATGCGTTTGTATTTTAATGCTGACCCCACACAGTAATAGCACCTCCTTTGTGCCTCAAGTTAGTAATAATGACCCCTTTGTACCTTTGCTCAGTTTTTTTCCCCCTTTTTACCCTCACACAGTAAATTTATTCTGTCTGCCCCCTGTTGGCTCCAACAGTTTTGTCCCCCCCCACCCCAGTAATTTGCTAAAAACCCATCCCCCTTTTTGGGGCCCCCACTCGAAAAGTTTCCTTTTTAAGGGTTTACCAAGAAAAAAATACTTTTTTTTTCACCAAACCCCCATTTCCCACAAAACCTAGCGGCACGGGTATGCTGAGGGGCATCACTAGGCAACACTTGGTTTTTTGATATTGAGTTATTGCATCACCACATTGGTTTTAACATAGTTTTTGCATCCTGGTCTCTCAAAGGGGCCCAGATCAAAACAGATGGGAAAAATTTGTCTCCAGTGTGAAAAATAAAAAAGTGAATTTTTCTACTTAAACTATTTTAAAAAACAGGCAGGGGCGTTGCAAGGGTCCTAAAACATCCAGGGCCCGGGTTTTTGGGGGGTTAAGTTTTTTGCTTAGCAAGGGGTGGGGCACACGGAATTTTTCAAAGCCCCCTTTGGTTTAACTGCGGGGATGTATTTTTTTAAGAAAAAACTTTTTGTTCCTGGGCACTAAGTTTCTTCAAAATTCCACATAGAAACCGCCCCAAACACCTCAGTTTACTGTACAATCAAAGTCAACAGTAACAAATTTTTTTTCCCCAAAAACGCCAAAGGTTTTTGACAGTGTAAACCTTATAAAAAAGTCAAAACCCAAAAAATAGAAAATATACCCTGGAGCAAATATACCCCGACAAATTTAGTTCTAAAAAAAAACTCCTAAAAAACCAAGACCCAAAAAAATTTTTATACTTAAGGGTCAAATTAAAAACTACCAGACCATTTCCCCCAAAAACGACCACCATATGTGACTATCAGTTGTACACAGGTTCTGACGACATATATTAATGCCATACAAGGACCATATAGTGGTACTTACTATTTGTATGTAGGCTCTGCAGAAATATAAGTGATTACACCGCAGTTACATTTAGGGTTTACAGGAAACATCTTTTTTGATCGGAGCGTTCATTTCCCCTTCTCTTTCCATCGGGCCCGGGACCCCCATGATGACTTCTCCCGACCCCTGATTTCGTCTCAAAAAATTTACCACACAACACATTTTAAAATTTTCCCACTTTTCTAAAATTTGTATATATCTATTTACCTACTGGGGGTTGTTTGAAAAGAAAGGTGTCTGCTTTTGGGGGATTGGGGAGTAAACCATTTTTCCCTTTATAAGCCCCCTTTTGGGAAACATTTATAGCCCCCCTTCCAGTAGGTATTTATATAGGTTCCCTCTTTGGAAAAGTAGGTTATATGCCCCCTCAGTAGGTAGGTAAAAAGGGTTTATACACTTAAACCGGGCCCATTTTTAAATTGGGTTTACACCATGTTTGGTAATTTTTGGCCCCCCCTTTTGGTTTTCAAAAACTGCCCCCCAATTCTTGGGTGGCTTTTAGTTTCCCACAAGGGGGGTTGAACGAGGGCTAAATTGGTACCAAAGGGGCCCAAAGAGTGCCAAAAAAAATTTTCCCCCCAACAACCATGAAAACCCCCACCACCAGCCTAAACCCGTTGATCCCAAGGCGGGAATGGATCCATCTTTCATGTTTTTGACCCCAAAATTTCTGACCCTACCCCCCGAATGTCGCAGCGAAATCGAGACTAAATCGGGCCCAAGGCAAGGGTTTTTCCAATTTTCTACGGGTCCAATTTCGATGAGCTTGGGAAAAAAAGGGGAACCCCCAGTTTAAATGTTCTTGGGAAAAGGGAAAGGGGCACCCTGTGGTCTTTGCTGCTGTGGGCCCATCTCCCTCAAAGTTCGCGTAACTGTGCGTTCAGAGATGCCCCTTCTCCCTCCCTTTGGTTTTGTAAGGGGGTGGCTATTTGAGTCACTGTTGCCTTTCTATCAGCTAAACCCCATTTCTGCCCATTCCCCCTTTGACCCGGGCATCAAAAAAGGCTTTTTCCCCCACCGGGAAAATCCGTTTCCCCTTGGTTTGTTTTTTTTTTTTGGGACCATTTTCTGAAAACCCCTTGAGAGGGTTTTGGCGGGGAAAAACCCCAGGAGATCAGCATTTTCTGAAATACTCGGGCCAGCCCTTCTGCCCCCCAACAACCATCCCAGTTCAAAGGCACTAAAATCACCTTTTTTCCCCATACTGATGCGGTTTTTTAAAACTGCAGGGATTGTCTTGCCCAAAATGTCTACATCCCTTTAAATGCACTGAGTGCCGCCAGGGGTGTTTGGCTGGTTAAAAAATTAATTTGTTAAGGGAGCTTTGGGACAGGTGTACCAAATTTAAAGGGGCCGATGATTTTAAATTTTTCCCCAGTAGGTAAGATATAAAATTAAAAATTTGCCCCAGCCCTGTAGATGGGAAAATAGGTTTTCCCCCAGTCGGTTTATAGATAATGGGGTCCCCAGTAGATAATTGAAATAGTGCCCCCCATTTAAATAAAATTGGTAAAATTTTCCCTTTAAATAGATAGGTAAAAAAGGGCCCTCTATGAAATAAATAGGTAATAGGGCCATTAATATATAGATTTTTATGGGATTGAAAATAGGGCTCCCAGTATATAGAGTATTAGGGCCCCAGTATATATAGATAATAATATAGCCCCCATATAGATAGGAAAAGGGAAAAATAGGGGCTCCAGTACATTTGGTGGTAACGGGCCCCAGTACATTAGTAGGTAACTGCCCCCAGTAAATATGGGTAGGTAACGGGCCCCCAGTCATATGGGTGTAAAGGCCCCAGTACTACAGTATCAAAGGTCCCCCCCATGTATATTTTTATTTATAGGTCCCCCCACTATATATGTAGTTATTATGGGCCCCCCCAGGGCTCCCATCAAAAAATTTGGGGGCCCCATACGCTGTAGTGTTGGGCCCCCCTCTGCTTTCCCCCCCCATGTTCAGCCCCTATCCCCCCCCACCCTCCTCTGCACTCCAAGCCCCGCCCACCAGTGAACCCCCCCTCCTGCCCGCCTCCACTGCCCCCAAACCCCACCACCCCGATAAAGAAAAAATTTTCTGGGGTCACAAAAAAAAAAAATTTCAATTGGCCCCCTGTTTTTGGGTTTTTCTTGCAGTTTTTTCAAGTACAGTTTATCTGTACTTTTTGGGTAATACGTTACAAGGGGCCCGTAAATCCTCCCATGATCGCCGGTGTCGCTGCTTAAAGTTATGACCCCAACCCAAAAACCCGACCAATATTGCCAAATAAGAATATACAAAGACTAAAAATACCGCCAAACATCAAACCAATACTAACCCACCATAATGTTATGACCAAATACATACCCAAAACCCAAAATCCCAAACAACAATATACAAGCACCTAATAATACCACCACATCGTCACCACATATCACCATCATAAAAATACTGAATAATACCACCATGCTCTTATTGAATATAAACCATTACACCAAGACCAATATTTCCTTGATACAGTGACCCTGTAGTGGTAGATACCAGGTACACATGTGCTTTGCAAATAATTTATTTACATTTAGAGCCTCACAGGCGACGTCTTGTCTGATGAGTCGTTCACTTTCTCTTTTCTTCTCTATTTGGTCCAGACCTCCATGATGACTTCTTCCACAACTCGTCCCTGCAGAATTTACAACACAAACACTTGAGACTCCTTACTTTTTTTTTATCATTTTCCCAACTGTGTGCACTCCCCCTCCCCAGTTACAAACTTCCCATCTATAGTGGCCCAAATGGTAATAATTACACCCTGGTAATTATGCCCCCTCAATAGGTGAGCAGGTAGATTAGGAGCCCCCCATTCAGTAAGAAGGCACATCGGGGCCCCCGGGTGGTAGCTGGGTAGCTTAGGATCCCCTGTCAGTAGCTAGGTAGCTTGGGGTCCCTGCTGTAGCTTAGGGCCCCCTGTAGGTAGTTTAAGGCCCCCTGTAGGTAGCCCCCTCTGTAGTTTAACGCCTGTGTAGGGAGTTTAGGGCCCCCTGTAAGTAGTTTAGGGCCCGTGTAGGCAGCTTAGGGCCCCCTGCAGGTAGCTTAGGGACCCCAGCAGGTAGTTCAGGCCACCGCTGTAGCTTAGGGCCTCCCTTGTAGCTCAGGGCCACCCCTAATAGCTTAGGCCCCCCCTGTACTAGTTTAGGGCCCCCTCTGTACTAGTTTAAGGCCCCCTTGGCAGTTTGGAGCCCCCTCGGCAGTTTAGGGTGCCCTTGGTAGTTTAGGGTCCCCTCTGTAGTTTAGGGCCCCCTCGGCAGTGCAGGGCCCCCTCTGTAGTTTAGGAACCCCTCAGCAATGTATGGCCCCCTTGGCAGTGCAGGGTCCCCTAGTAGGTAAGTACTTACCTTACCGCGCTCCCCCGGCGTCCCCTTCTGCTTCTGGCCCCAAGCCTGCTGCTCTAGGCTTGGGGCCTAGGACAGGAAGCTTGGCAGGCGGCGCGATGACGTCACTTCCGCCGTGCCGCCTGCAGAGCTATGTATGGCAGGGGCAGGGAGCCCATAGCTCTCCCTGCCCTGTCATTCATCTTAACTGTATGCGCATTGCAAGGACGTGCATACAATTAAGATAGGCTCTGTAAGCAAGGGGGGGGAACCTGCCGGCCGCGGCAGGCCCCCCCCCCCCTTGCTTCACAGACCGCCCGGGACCCTTAGAGCAGTACCGGTTGTACTGCCCTAACGGCGGCCCTGGGTATTCGAGCACTGTATAGGTAGTTTATAGTTAGATTATAGGCCCCCCAGCACTGTATAGGGCTAATTAACAATAAAAAACTGACAGCACTCACCTTACCTCACTCCATGATGCCGTCGTTCTCCTGGTCTTCTTCAGGCGGCGTTACGTCACCAGGCTGCCTGTGCTGTGTACTCCAGTGAACCTGCTTGCGGCACACTAGAGTACTCTGCAGAGCAGAGATCTGCAGGAGCCTTTAACAGTATGTGCGTCTGAAGGACGCACATACAGTTTCTCCCGGCACCGTTGCCATCACCGATCGCCAAGGTCCTAAGTCGATACCTTAGCGATCGGTATCGACTTAGGACCCTAACAAACCAGGGATGACGATACTCCGCAAAGCATGGAGCGCTCGCTCTCTGCTCCACGGATGCCTTCATCTGTATGTGCGTCCAGCAGACGCACATACAGTTGAGGAGGCGGTCAGCGCTCCAGGCCCACAGCAGCGGTCTGGAGCCTGGCGAGGTTCGAGGCACAGGCAGTTTTATCCGGGCTTGTGCCCTGGATAAAACTGCCTAGCGACGCCCCTGACAGTCAATAAAAATAATATGCCAATATAACGCTTACGTAGTTAGATCCATATTGGTTCTTGTCCACAGCATAATACATTGTGCAGCGTCCATATTAAAAGAATGGAGGAACCAATCATCATTAACTTCTTATATGTGTCACAAGTACAAACCCCCCAAAAATACAAATCATGTAAATATTAGTAATTAACACATATCACAACGATGCCAATCTTACAAACATACATATTCTGGATATATATGTAAGGTCATTTCGATTATCCAAACCTTGCGGGAACATTTTGTTGAGGTTGAGAATCCAAAATGCCTCTCGCAGGTGAACTAACTGCAACCAGTCCCTGCCTCTCTGGGGCTTGTTAACTCTCTCTATTCCATAACAGGTAAATAAGTTCAACAGTTCTGGATGACAATCTACAAAATGTTTAAACAGCACCAGACATATGGGTTTTAAATTTGTAAATAGTGGGGCCAACGTGCATCTTGTCACATCATTTGCATGCAGTGATGTGTATCTCAAATGAGAAACAACTTAATGGTATATATATATATTAATAAATATATATCTTTTTTTTTTTTTTTTTATTTATTTTATTAAGATGTCTTTATAGTATATTGAGAAATATTACAGCGGCTACCATTAAAGAAAAAAAATCCATTCTGAGACAACCATGTGTTGTTAGATGAAGTGCTGCGGAAAAAGCTAGGAGAAGCTGCATCTGAATAGGGCTGTGTTTAGGGACGTGTATTACCCCATCATCTGAGATACATTCTAATATAGCATCCTGTCTTAATATAGGTATGCTTATAAAGAAAATTTCCTTCACTTTATTAAAATTAAGACTAAATGTTGTGGAAAACATGTTATAGATTTCTGAGGGGGTTTTATTTTTACTTTTAATAGAATAATAAGGAACATTGGGTACTTTTGTTTACTTTATATTGTGCTTTTCTGAAAAGATGTTCACAATAGCCGATCCCTATGTGTAGTATTAAAATGTTCAATAGTCCTAAACTAATGTGCACACCCGTCAAAATCATCATGTGTCTTAGATGATAGGGTAAAATGTGTCCCTAAACGCAGCCCTAATGAAGCATAAACAGTTGTGTCTTTGAGTACACATTCACAGGGTAGGGAAAAACAGTAAGCGAAACCGTGTTAAAACTTCTCTAAGAGCTTGTTGGCAAAAGGTTTATCAATTAAGGGAGCTTGCAAGCGCAGGTTGCATAGGGCCTTGTTGAATAAATAAAGGCAAATGAAGGCTGCTAACCATCCGTTCTTCTGAAGAAAGACTGGGAACTATGCCCAATACAAACAACTTTCAGAAGACATCAATAGACATGTTATAGAGATGCATGAAGCTCAAAAAGGATACAAAAGCATTCCTAAAGACCTCATTGTACATCAGTCCTTCATTAAACAAACTGCAAGTGGAGAAAACTCAGGACTGTTACTTTTCCTTGGAGAAGACATCCTGTTAATATCACTCCAAGAGCAAAACAGGCAATTTTAAAAGAGGTCAAAAAGAACCAAAGGGGGCTTCTCACCATGCAGTTTCACAGAGCCACAACCAGCTTTAGACTCACACTTCCTGGTTAGCCTGTGGATGGTTCTCTAGCAGTTATTGACATATATGTGCTTTTCCTAGCTATTGCTATTACAGTGAAATGACTGCTAGAAATTTACAAATTGTAGTACAAAAGGCTGCAGAGCTCTAAAGGTTGAAAGCTTGTCACTTAGGTCAACAAACTCAGTTGCTAGAGATAAGACTTTGCAGGAGGTGATTCACCATGGTCAAGCTGACTGACTGACACCAGCTTGCAGCAATGAGAGATAAAAGAGAACAGGGAGAGGTGGTTCATAACCAGAGAAACTTGTAAACTCTAAGAGGAGATACAAATCATTATCTCCTGACAAAAGCAAATTCAAAACAACAATGTATGTGGTAATAGTCTTAACTTACCTTTGCCTTCATGCTTAAAGCTAATCATTATGGTGAGAAAATCCCTTTAAGGGTAACAGCAAAAGACCTTCAGAGGATTGTGCAAGCTACAAAAACCTCTGTTCTTGTATCTACTATTAGGCTACATCTCCATTGCACAGAAAAACAATCGTATGTTCGTCAGTTTTAGGATATTAAAGTCGCCATCGTTCAGGCAGCCCATAGACTTAAATAGAAAAAATGACCTGTACTCTACACAGGTCATTTTTCTCTGCTCGGCTTCTGGCGCCGGCGGATCATACAACACGTTGTATAAGGCTATGTTCACATGGCTGATTTGCTTACGCCCCGCAATTACGGCATGTGGACGGGGCCGGGCTTGAGCGGGGGGCCGGCACCTCGCCGGCCCATAGATTATCATTACTAGCGTCGCGTATACGCCGCTGGTAATTCACATGTCACTTATCTCCCCCCCGCGGCGGATTCGCCGAGCAGGGAGAGGAGACGTAATCCATAGTTCTCTATGAGAACTCTGGATTACTGTAATGACTGGGACGTATTCCAGCCGTAGTTCGCGCACTACGGACTGAATTATGGACTGAAATACGTCCCATTTTAAGCCGTGTGAACATAGCCTTATACACCGGCATTTTGAGTTTTTTTCGCCATCTTCCCATACAATACTATTTTATGGGCCAATGGCAAAAAAACGAGAACTGACCGCGGCTTGGCCGTTTTTTGTCCGAAGCTGTGGGGATTTAGCCTTGAAAAAATATGGAACAGGATTGGCGTTCATGAAAAGACTCAATGAAGAAAGCCACTGCTGTCCAAATAAAAAATTTCAGCTTGTTTACCCAAGACTGGCCAGATGTTCCATACGGCTTTTAGGAAATTTTATTATGCAGAACTTTTTTGTACAAATGCAGCACAATATGTTTGATAGGAAAAAACACTTCACATCAGCACCAACATCACACCTAATTGTGAACAAGGTGGAGGGAGACATTCCTGCCTCAAGGCCTGGACACCTTGCAATCATTGAGGAAACAATGAATTTAAAGTTGTATCAAAGTATGTCACAGAAGAATGTAAGGGCAGCAGTCCATGACCTCAAGATGAAGAGACATTGGGTGATGCAACAAGACAATGACTCAAAGCATAAAAGTAAATAAACTAAAGAATGGTTGACAAAGAAAACTTCTTTTTGAAATGGCCAAGTCAGAGTCCTGAACTTAACCTTATTGAGATGCCATGATATGACCTATCATATGGACTGTGTATGCATGGCTTCCCAGATGTATTGCTAAACGGAAATACATTTGCAGGGAGGAACGGTCCAAAATTCCTCAACATCAAGCAAATCTTTCTTGCAGCTGCAGGTAACATTTTGTGGAGGTGATCTCAGCTAAAGAGGATCTTTTTTCTCTCCCTGTACTGTGGATGTTTACTCAAGAGAACATAGCAACAGGACATCTGTTTGTGTGTTATTAATTTACTTAACTCCTTAACGACCGCCCACCGTCTTTTGCATCTGTGGTACTACACAGCTCTGTTCCCAGTGCAGCTCCTACAAGCGCCAGGGAGTGGGGAAACCTTCGCTCCCCAGTGCTTTAACACTTTGATTGCCACAGTTTGTCACCGCAGCGCAATCAAAGGGTTTCCCTGCTCTGTCGGGTGATTGGGAACCCGGTGACCCGAAAGAGCTCGGGGACCAGCTGCACAGTCAGCCCTGGGGACCTAGAGTAGTCCCAGAGCTGTCTGTGTAACAAGCCAGTGATCAGGGCAGACTGTGTGCTGCCCTGATCACTGCCTGTGTCAGACTGACACAGATTATAATGTATTAGCATATATGAATATGCTAATACATTACTAAGTGTAAAAAAAAAATAACAGTTATCCCTTCATGGGATTTTAAAAAAAAGTTAAAAAAAAAACCAAAACATAAAAAGTGTAAAAAAAAAGTTAAACTATAAATAATAAAATAAAAATAAATATTTAATAAAAAATAATTGTGCATACATTATACAAACCAAAAAAACCCTACACATATTAGGCATCCACACGACCGTAATAACCTGTAGAATTAATCTAGCAAGTTATTAAATGTGAAAAAAAAATTAAAAAAAATTCTGCAATTATTTATAAGTGAACTTAAACTATTCCCCCATAAAGTACAACTTGTCTCGAATAAAATGAGACCTCATCCAACTGCGTCATTGAAAAAATAAAAAAAGTTACAACTGTTGAAACGCAAGGAGGCAAAAACTAAAAAAATGTTCTGGTCATTAACTACCTTTCAGGCGTTCGGCTTAAGGGTTAAAGAAGACCTGTGACCTGTTGTAAAAATTGAGTTTTGTACATTCATCTTTATTAGCTTTAACACTAATATTATTTTTTGTACTCTCCACCCTGTTCCCATGAAATTGGTGCTAGAATTTGTGGCACACAATATCCAAATGAGCATTGAATCTCTCAGGTAGGAAGGACAATAAAGAGGTGTGCAATATAGCTCTTTCAGTTTGAACAGCGCCAGAGCAGGTCTAGGTTTAGGGTGATTTTACAAGAGTAATAGAATTTCACAAGATAATGCTCCTTATGACGTACCGACGATAGAGAGAGTAGCTGTTGCAGAAATCTGAGAGTAATCTCATGAGGTGATGACATTTTCACAACTTCACACTCAGTTGACAGAAAGTGCCTGATTCTTAGGACCACCAGTTGAGTGCTCCTTGGGGCCCATTCTACAGCTCTTGCACATGACTGCACATACTGCAAATGCCTCTTGCTTTCTGCATCTCTTTCTTTGCCTTCGTCCCTGAAAAGCAGCTCCAGGCCTCTCCGTGGCCCGCCAAGCTCAGACCCATCAAGGGTTTCCCTGTGCGCCAGTCTGAGCCTGGATACATAATTGGCCGGCCTGCTGCAGAGAAGTGAGCATAATCGCATGAGAATAAAGTCAGCATATGAGATCACACTTGCAGCAGGCAGACCAGCCACAGTCCATGCAAGATGAAGAGTGTGATCTTGTGACATAATGTAATTCTCTTAAGATCATGCTGAAAAAACGGATCTGACAATCTCCAAGCTAATTAAGAGAGCTATAGTATACCCTCCCCATTGCACCAAGGAATCCGTGCCTCCCACCTGCCAGGTTCAAAGCTCATATGCATATCAGGCATCACAAGTTCTGGCACAGATTGCAAGAGAATAAAGGGGAAACAAATAACAGTTTTACATCAGTGTTAAAGGGAATGTGTCATCAAAAAATGACTTATTGTTTGACTCACATTTTTATGTTAAACACATTTTTTAGGAATTTTTGGCTATGTTTTTCTTTAATTTTCCATATCACTTTCAATATTTTTCTAATTTCTTAAGTCCTGTAGTTTTCACTTTGGCCACTAAGCCTAATAATAGTCTGACACTTCCTGTTCTGTTTAGAGAGCTTTTCAGCAGTCTGCTCATTATCAGTAAAAGCAGGGTCAAGCTGAAAGGAGACACCATTGTGAACAGATAACACAGAATCCACCAGTCACAAGAGGAGATGTCTCAGCTCCCCCTCCCTTCACAGTGAAAACTCTCCTATATAAGTCTATGGGACAGAATCTGTCTTAAGAATCCTATGGGCATGAAGCAGCTGTAAAGTATCTCTCTGACTACTGTTAAAGCAGTGCAAGCAAGAATGTCTTCCCCACAATCATATATAGACGGCCGAATAGAGAAATCTAAAATCAGTAAATAAAAACGACTGAGAGGAAAAGCATGTGGATCAGGGGCTTGATTTAATAAGTAAAAAAAAAAAATTGGCGACATATTACCTTTAAACTAATGAAGGTGACTGTGTAACACTTTATTATTTTAAAACAACCACAGGTGCTCTTTAATTTCTTGCAACCATATCAGCCATACTGATATCTACTGTCTATCCCTAGTCCAGATTAGGTAAGTATGGGATCTTGTGTTGTATTATGGGTAAATCTTATGTGGCTGCTATAAAGCCTTTGAAAAGAGGTGATCCAGTTTAAGCCTTAACCCTGTTCCTTTTTTTATTGGCGTTTTAAATTTACACCAGTTACCTCTTGAAAATGAAATAGCTAGAGGGCCATGTTACCCATATCTCCAACAAAAAATTAATAGCAAGAAGAGCAAGAGCTAGGATCTAGTTTAGAAAATGGGGTGTGATGGGAGCAATCAAAACCAACTGGGAGACCCATTATATTTTTTTTTACTATGGGAGTCTATTATTCCATGTAGTGACTGCAGAATAATATACACAAAAGGTTGACAAGTATGTATTTTGGTGCCCATGCGCCATTTTTTTTGCGTGCATTAGTATCGTAGAATGCGCCTGAATCTATGAACCTGCTCTGCTGCAGGTTATAGATTTAGTACTTTCTAGATACAAAGTGAATTCTGGCTCAGGTAAACTACTTTAAAGTCGTTTACCTGTTCCAGCAGCAATGCGCCTGGATTTGCCGTACTAAAGCTTTGTACGGTTGTAGTGCGACACGCCTCCAGCACGCCCTCCAATCTCAGGCGCCACGGGTGCATTATAATGCGCCTAATATTGGAGTGCACCTGATTAAAAATCTAGCGAACAGGACTGCGACAGTTTTCATGCTGAAAAAACACCAGACTTCCCCATACGTAAATGTTGCACAAAATGAACAAAATATTGTAATTGGGTCCGGTTCACATTTTAACATGAAATTCAGGACTATTCTACGCCAAAATTTGCCCTCAAATAGTGTTATATTATTGTCAATGGGAATCCCTATTGCTTTCTACCCTGCGCGAAAAATAAGTGTCATCACTTTTTTCCATTCTGTTTTTGTGCAGATTAGCCTCATTGCATTAAGCTAAATCCACATCCAAAACCATGTAAAATTCTACAACATACAAAGTGAAAATCCATGACTGTAATCTAAGCGCATAGTCTTGAATTTCTGTAGTGAGTACGCAACAGTTTAGATTTTTCTGTCATGTGCACAATCTCTTAACCTTCCTTTAAGGGGAAAAAATTCTGCATTGTTAACATCCAAGGAATTCTTCACGATTGCAATGAAACTGATCTTACATTATACCTAGATTTTTTTTTCTCCAAAAAATAAAACATGCCTCCAGCCCTTGTCCCTATTGCCCTGACCCGACATAAGGCCTTCAGGGGTCATGCCCTATAGATCATAGGTTAACAGATTATGCAAAATCAGGATGCACTCCCTAGTGAGTCATTGTAAATGGTTTTTTTTGTCCTTAATATACCATGAAGCAATTTACATATGAGAAGTGGGGTGTAAAACAGATTAACCCTCACTTGGCCAGGGGCAGCTTGTAATTATAATTTTAATGGGGCTGGGTTTTCAGCCCATAGAGAATTTATGGTCAGTTAGGGAAAGTTTGACTTTGAAGCCTTTGTTCTTCTTTACAATTGAGCAGGTGGCTGTGCAGTTAGAATTCTTTTCTTCCATCCAAAATCCTGTCTAGCAGTGACTTCTGCTGTTTTTCAGAAGCAGAGCTCGACAGTCTTAAGGCATGTTCACACGGCTTAAAATGGGCCGTCTTTCGGGCCGTAATTACGCGCCGAAGTGCGCAAATTACGGGCTGAAAACGGCCCAGTCATTACGGTAATCACAGTTCTCATAGAGAACTATGGATTACGTCTCCTCTCCCCGCCCGGCGAAGCCGCCGGGCGGGGAGATAATTGACTTGTGAATTACTAGCCGCAAATACGCGCCGCTAGCAATTCAAGTCCATGGGCCGGCGAAGTGCCGGCCCCCTGCTCAGTCCCCCGCTCCCGCCCTGCCCCCGGTCACACGGCGTAATTGCGGGGCGTAATTACGCCCTGCAAATACACTGTGTGAACATAGCCATATTCTCCAGACCCAAATTTCACGTACTGAAGAAGCTGCGAATCAACTAAAAATTTTTTTTTTCTAAAGCAATTGTTCCTCATCTTTTATGAAACTACAACTCCAGGATGTTCTGACAGCCTGTAGCTGTCACGTCGGGTTCTGGTGGTGGAGGGAATGTGGGTGTAGTTTGCAATGGAACTGAGGTTATACTCCTGAGTAAGGGTGAAGTTGTCCTGGGAGAGTTAGTGGTTTGAGTAAGGGAGAGCCATGTAGTCTTCAGACATTTGGCCATAGCGTCTGTTAGTACCACTATCCGTATTTCAGGTACTGGAGGAATTGGCTTGTGCTCAAGTAATGCGGTGAGTATGGCCTGTACACATGCCATTGGTGGGAACGCAAAGATGCCAGAAGAAATAAGGGGTATGGACAGCGATTGGAACTTGTTCGCTTGGGCCACTTCAAGTACGTTATGTATAGTTTGTTTCAGCAGCTGAACACAATTGTTATGGGATACGTTATTATATACGGGTCCAATAGCATGGATAATGTAATCACAGTTTAATCTGCCTGCTCGAGTGACGAGTACAGTGGACACAGGAAAAGGCACACCACCAGAACGTGAACTGAAGTCATCACAGGCTTGCTGTATCTCTCTACCACCGTATTGAACAATTTGTGCCGCTATGCCACCGCGATGCCGGAGATGGCCATTTGCAGGATTGACAAAATCCGAGTCACGGCACCACTGTCGAGATGATTAAATCAGGTGTGGAAATTATCTTTGTTCCACTCCTTTATCCAATTAAATGCCTCCTCAGAATTATATTATAGTATTGCTGCTGACAGCCAGAGTTCGAGAAATATGACCCACACGCTTTGGCTGGGACATGAAATCTGCTTTAATCACGGTAAATTACATTCCAATAGAACTTTTTTAATCACATGACTATTTTATCACTACATGATTGTTTAATTGGTGGTCGCTAAGAGACAAGTTATAATTTGCATGTACGTATGAAGCATTAGCTGATATGACACATTCCCAAGCTCTCCTCTGTATCATCTGGGAGGAGGAGGAAGGCCTTGAATCTCTTTGCTGTTAGCAGACACTTCATCTGTCTCAAGGAAAGCTGTGTGAGAGATATCTGATAGTTCGATAAGGATGTATAACAGTAAAAGCAGTTTATCAAACTATCTGATGAGCTTAATAAGAATGTAATGATGAAACAGACTTTTGATGTTTTTCCCTTAAAGTACCAACTTGACAGTTGTGCATTGTTTCAGCAAAATGTGCCATCTTGTTCCTTTAGGGGGGTTACCGTCGTCCCAAAAACTTGCTGAACTCTTTGTCAAACACATTGTCAAGCTTCATGGGTTACCAGAGAATATCGTTTCGATATTTCTACATTGTTCGTACCCGTTGCCGTGTGGTCGGTTTCGGAGTGAAGGATCAGTGGCTGCCGTTCGGAGGCTCGGAGAGAGTCAACAACACGTCTATGAGCGTTGTGCCTTTATATTATGTGCACAACAGCTCCAGGTGAGCATCACCATTTTGTATTTTACCTTTTCCAATTTGGAAATACTTCACCATAGAGCGCCGCCCCCTCTTTTTTTCTCTTCTATTTCTTTTGTTAAAATTCAGAACACAAACAATATTTTCTAATGATATAAACCAACAAAAGTCCACCAAAGCCATGATGGATCAGGTTTGATATCTTCAGCTGTTACACTGCGTCTGTTGGGTTTTACTGGCAGTGAGGAACATGAAAACAAATTTGAAGCTCATGCATACATTTTGACATTGGCCAACAATGGAGTAAAAAAAAAAACCCTGTAGCATATATGTAGCCAGTTACATCAACAACTAGTCATCCAATAGCTAAAAAGAAGTGAAATCGGATACCATGGGTATTACTATAGTCATAGCAGCTAAGCAGCTATGGCGACTGATATGAGGCCCAGAGTATGAGGGGGCCCACTCGGGTAGCTTTTTGTAGGGAACAAGTAGTTGGTGTCTTTCTGCTCTCCAGCACTACTATGTGGATTCCCTGATATATGGCACTATTATTTATAAATGTAATGATTGCTACTTAAGCTGCTGTTTGAGTTTATTGTCATTAGGTGGTGGCGGCCTAACTTATTTTGCTATGGGGCCCAAAGAATTCTAGTTACACCCTTGTCGAACTTTTAAATATGTTAAAGGTTTAAATTAGGTTCAGGAGGAAAGTTTTTAAGGAACTAAGACCAAAGGGCTTTTCATCAAAGTTTCTTTATTGACTTTGACATCCGGTCACCTTACCTGTTTTGGTAAAAAAATTGTCCTTTTGCCTCATACAACCATATAGATTGGAAGACTGTTAGCCGATGATCCTACAGCCCCAAGGCTATCATCGACAACAGACGTATAAACATATGTATTTGGGTTGGTCAACCATATATCATACACGTGACTGCAAGGCACCTTATCTTAAAAAATGAATCAGTTAAGTAAAATCAACATGTCTGAGATGTTAGGAGACGTTTGGATGCACCAACAAAAAACTAGGGCGACATGTATGAACGGAGCTGCGCCAGAAGTCTGGTGAATTTTCAGCCCGACATCTAGCGCAGCCCCGGTTGCAATAGGTGTAAATGTCCCCCACGCCAATATCAGGCACATTACTGGGCGCACCCGGGCACTTTGTAATGCACCTGATTTCGGGGGGGGGGGGAAGGCGGGGCGCACTAGAACCATACGAAGCTATAGATTTATAGCTTTGTTACAGCGATTCACTCGCATTACTCTGGAACAGTAAACCACTTTGAAAGTGGTTTACCTGTGCCAGAAGTGTCGTGTTAGCGCTAGAATGCACCTCATTTCGACCCGCTGTAGATGGGTCCATAAATCAAGTGCATTCTATGCTATTATTATACGCATAAAAATTGGCGTTTAAAAGCCAAATTTCATACATGTCGCCCCTAATGTCTATGGGCAGCTTTAATATAGATTTGGGAGACCTTTAGCCATGAAAGAGTTAGTAAACTCCCAGTCTACATACTGGGCATGTGTCCCAGCAGGGATAGATAAATCATTCAAATGTGTTTCGGTCTTCCTAATTTCCATGTAAATACACAGCTGATCCCAATTATTGTCACGGTCAAGTGGCCCTTTATTTAAAGGATATCCTAAATACTCACACTTAATTCCTAATGATGACCCCCAGCAGCAGATGAGGCCCTGAAGACATGTTACATTACAATTGATGCTTTCGTTTATAATTTGATGTGTTAATTTCTTTTGATGATGTCTTGTCCAGAGGTTTGTAGCTAGGAAATTAATATAGATTGATTGGTAAATACAGGATGTCATTGTTTGAAGGGTTAAAAGGGGTTGTCTGCTTTAGAAAATCCATTTTAAATGAACCTATTAAGTAATTCTGGGTTAATAGAGAGGGTCTTTCATTAGCCAGAGAGTGCAGCATGGTTACAGAGATCGTCTCTCACCCTGGAGAACCAAGAAGGAGGAGAAGACTAGGGTTAGGGGGTTTGTATGTATTTGTTTTTAATGAACTTATTAAAAGTGATGTTTTTTGTTTCATTGCAGATCACATATTTATCTTTATATCATTGGGAGTCCCAACAGCAGGTTACACTGTGATCAACTTCTAACTGCAATAGATTGTTCAAAGTGGAAAACTTATAAGTCATTGACAAAGGATCATATTTCGGGGACTTAGATTATAACTTTTGCTGCCTGAAAAGCCACTCATTTTGGAAGACATTGGCTGTTGATCATAATTGTTATGCAAATAGTAGGGCACAATATTAGGTCCAAATACAAGGTGATTACAAAAGACTGATGCCTGTAGTAAAGGCCTGTAGTTATAGTAACATCATTGGTAAATCGTCAGCATCTTAAAGGGGTTGTCTCACTACAAGGATTGCTTTTTATGTTAAAGATCTTGCAAAAACAAATCACTTTGCAATATATGTCCATTAACAGTGTTCTACCTATTCATAGATATCCCCTCTTGTATGGGCTGCATCAGCTCCTCAGGTCATTATAGCTACAGACCTGTTTGATCTATCCTGATAGGCTGCCAGCACTGGTTGCTATAGCTACAGACCTGGCTTCTACTGCAGCCTAGTGGAAGCCAGTAAACACAGCCCTGAATTCAAAGTGAAACCAAGAAAACAGAACTGAGGTAAGATGAATCAATGTAGTGAGACAACCCCTTTAAGTAATGAAAGTAAAACTTGTGTAACCACCGAATCACAGCATAGCTTTCATTTTCTAGAGCCAATAGTAAAATTTGCTTACTTAGTGTGACCTCAGAGGACGACATCAAAGCAAGAAAAGTTGTTTTTGTGTTTGAATTTGCAAGACCCTAAAGTGCGGCAAACACTTTTGAATTTGGTCAATGTGCTCCGCGTAGATACTGGGTTGGGTGAAGCAATTCTAAACCATAGGGTGTGTATATCATGGAAAAAGTTCAGGCCGCCCATTTACTTTTGGAAGAGATAGTGAACAGGATTCAAGCCATGCACGAGCTATGTAGAAAGTCAATCAGGCTGACTAGTATGTAACTACAAGTGACCACAGACCACAGTATGGTGTGTCTTACAAAAACGTCTGTATTATAAACCATACAGATTACATCTTCTGTAGAAGCTGAACTCAGACAACACCGTGACTTTTGCATTAACTTGTGGGGCCGCTTCGAAGAGGACAAATTTACTGACATGCTGGTGTTCAGCAATGAGGCTTTCACCTTAGTGGAAAGGTCGATTGCCACAGCGTTAGAATTTGGGGCTCAGTAAAACCATGCACCCTTATCGAAAACATGAGGGACTCAACCAAAGTAATCATGTTCTTTGCAATGAACAGGCACAAAGTCTATGGTCCCTTCTTTTTTGCTGAGGCTGTTCCTACCTGGACATGTTAAAGGAAACCTATTGTGTAGAATGTGAAGCTTTATCTGCAGGCAACATATTATAGAGCAGGAGGCGCTGATATATAGATTTTGAGAAAAACATTCAGTAGAATTTGTAGTTTTAATTTATTTGAATTCTTACGTCTGGCCTTAAAGGGAACCTGTCACATAGGTTATGCCCCCCTTGCTGAGGACAGCACAAGCTAGTGTCAGACCTGCTGTTTCCAGCGCTGTGCCCCTTATTCTGTAAGATGCAGCAGTTTTAGAGCATTTAATGCTCAAATCTTATTCATGAGCAGGTGTTAGCCCCACCCACAAAGGCTAGCCCCGCCCATCTGGCAGATATTCACATTTCTACCTATTCAAAGTAATATAGACATTACAAATTCAAAAAACAGTGGCACATTATGGACTAAGGAAACCGTCAAATGGGACATAGAAATTTGGAAAAAAGCATTACTGCTAACTAGAATACATGAAAAAAATTGAGGTTCTCAGTTCACACTTTGGCCAAAAAATGCTTAAGCCCACCTCCCAATCATCAAGGGACCTCAAGTGCAGTGGGGTCCTACGCTATTTGTCACCTCTATTGGGTCCAATTCAGACCTGCATACCTTAGGGAGCGAAGATACCTGCTTCAAAGAACACTGCACTGGTTTAAAACCTGGGGAAGTGGGTGGGGTGCAAACACCAAAATGGAGACTACCACTCCTCCCTACAATATATATAATCAAAAACAACCATTGGTTTTGCACATGGAAAAACTTTGTTTGAAAAAACAAATGCACACTGGTGTGGCAGCAATTCATATAGACATTACAAATTCAAAAAACAGTGGCACATTATGGACTAAGGAAACCGTCAAATGGGACATAGGAAATTTGGAAAAAGCATTACTGCTAACTAGAATACATGAAAAAAATTGAGGTTGCATCATTTGAAAATCCTTGTGTGCAGTCAATTACTGTTCTGTATTATAAACCATACAGATTACATCTTCTGTAGAAGCTGAACTCAGACAACACCGTGACTTTTGCATTAACTTGTGGGGCCGCTTCGAAGAGGACAAATTTACTGACATGCTGGTGTTCAGCAATGAGGCTTTCACCTTAGTGGAAAGGTCGATTGCCACAGCGTTAGAATTTGGGGCTCAGTAAAACCATGCACCCTTATCGAAAACATGAGGGACTCAACCAAAGTAATCATGTTCTTTGCAATGAACAGGCACAAAGTCTATGGTCCCTTCTTTTTTGCTGAGGCCGTTCCTACCTGGACATGTTAAAGGAAACCTATTGTGTAGAATGTGAAGCTTTATCTGCAGGCAACATATTATAGAGCAGGAGGCGCTGATATATATATTTTGAGAAAAACATTCAGTAGAATTTGTATTTTATTTATTTGAATTCTTACGTCTGTCCTTAAAGGGAACCTGTCACATAGGTTATGCCCCCCTTGCTGAGGACAGCACAAGCTCGTGTCAGACCTGCTGTTTCCAGCGCTGTGCCCCTTATTCTGTAAGATGCAGCAGTTTTAGAGCATTTAATTCTCAAATCTTATTCATGAGCAGGTGTTAGCCCCGCCCACCAAAGGCTAGCCCCGCCCATCTGGCAGATATTCCCATTTCTACCTATTCAATGTAATAGGTTAGTCAGTTGTGAGGTGGGCGGGGCTAGCCTCAGGTGGGCGGGGTTTGAAAAAAATGACTCTTTACATGACTCTTTTCTGGCTGGAAACTGCAGATTTGAGCATTAAATACTCTAAAACTCCAGCATCTTACAGAATAAGTGACACAGCGCTGGAAACAGCAGGTCTGTCACTACCTTGTGCTGCTGTCAACCAGGGGGGCATAAACTATGTGACAGGTTCAGTGGGCATTCTCTGTATGCACAATCATTTGAAAACTCCAACCACTGGACTCCTAAGCCCAAGTTTTACTGAATCTCTTCCCACAAATTTATATATCAATCTATTCAGTCCCTCCTGCTCTGTAACATGATCCTGACAGGTCGGACTGCTCCTACACCTTAACAGATTAGCTTTAAAGGAATGGTTAATGTCACAGATAGAGGAAGATCTGTCAAGCATAGTCCATTAGCAGGTTGGTGCACCTTCTCATTTTAATTTGGATATTTGCCACTGCTTGAAGGAAACTCTACCAAAACGTTGGATTGGCCATGCTGGAAACAAGGATTCACCAATGTTTCCACGATTATCAGATCTACCACCCTGTGACTTCGTTTTGTGGAGCTTAATCAAGAACTCCATGTATCTGCTTCCCCCCTCAATCTGCCATCTATAGCATATGAACGCAGGGTCGTTCCTCCCTCCCTTAACATGTTATACCATGCGGTGACACAGTGCATCACCATCAACCAAAGCCCAAATATACAAAAAGCTTTAACACAATATTCTACATATAATACTACAAAATAATAGTCATACAGTTACCAAATAACACTGCTACACAAAACCAGAATCCCAAGGCTTTATATTGGCAATATCCTACTAAGATCACATATCATCAGCACACCATAACCACATATCACCACCACATAGTGACTGTGTAATACCTCCACACCATGATCACATATCACCACCACATAGTGACTGAATAATACTGCCACACCATGACCACATACCACCACCACATAGTGACTGAATAATACTGCCACACCATGACCACATACCACCACCACATACTGACTGAATAATACAATATACCATTACTGAATATAAACCATTATACTACAACCAATATTACCGGAATACAGTGACCATACAGAGGTGGATACCAGTTGTACGCAGGCTGTGCAGACATATAAATGATTACAGCAAAGTTACATCCAGTGACTCACAAGAGACGTTTCTGATGTGTTGTTCTCTTCTCCGATGATTTGTTCTCTTTTTCTTCTCCATCTGTCCCAGAGCACCATGACATCTTCTCCAGGCAATGACTCTTCATTGTAGAATTTACAAAACAAACATCTTAGACTCCTCCCTTTTACCAGCAATTCCCTACCAATTCCTATGTCTATACAAACTCCCCATCTATTGCGCCTCTAATGGTAATAATAAACCCTTTGTGTCTTTGTTTATACTTTTGTATATATATATATATATATATATATATATATATATATATATATATATATATATATATATAATAATATTATAATACATATAAAATATATTTTTTCTCTTATTAGAATGCACATTTTATGTAGATTATAAAATTTTTAACTATTTTATTTTTTTCACTTTCAGGGGATATCATATTAAAGCCTTATTTTTGTTTGGGGTTTTTAGGAATAAAAAAAAGTTGTTTACTTTAAACTATTAAATTGTATGTTGGAGAGTTACCACACATATTGAAGTACAAGGTCAAAATACATGCTTCCATTTACCATAAAAATCTGTACTTCATCCCCAGGGGCATCAGATATAACCTATAATTCTTTATATATTGGCCCAAATACACCGTAAATTAATTTTTGGTTGGGTCCAAGCTCCCCAGGAGTTTTGCTTCATTTTCATGATGTAATTGTAAACCAACCCAATTAGTCCAGCACTTTATCATATCCAATCCCCCCAGGCTCCATGCTCAGCTTTCAAAGTGCCCCTCTCTAACCTTCCTATTAGAGAATGATTGGACATCTTTATTTTCATATAACTGACAACACCCTAGAGGCTGTTCCCATCCTCCCTCTTCCACCCAAGAGAATGTTCTCCTCACATTAAACATAATAGACTCGGGAGAACATACAAGTGTCAAATTTTTCACACATCTGTGCTGTAAATTAATAATGAGTGGAGAATTTCAATGCCGTACGTAGGGACATAGCCACAGCAATCTCATCATCTTTACCAGGGCTTCTCTAAGCATTGATTATCCAAGATATAGAATAGAACTAGGACAAAAACACCACAATATTTTTTTGCTCATCCTCCAGTTTTAAAGAAGACTGTCATGGCTCATCTGTGACAGACAATGGATCCTTCAGGTTGTGTGCAGGATTTGTTGTAGGGCCACGCTGCGGAGCAGAGCCTAAATAGCTCCCTGGTTTTCACTCTTCAATCACTGGTCTTTGCTGAAAGGGACTCCCAGATCACTACTCCCGACATGCAGTACAGCAAAGCTGAAGGCCAAATGCAGTACCATGTCACATACAAAGATACAGAAGGTATGTAGGTGGGCTGGCACTGGGTGTAGGCAGGCAGTTCTATCAATGTCAGAGACAAAGGCAAAGGGCAATGCAGGCAGCAGATAAGAAGCATGGATAGGCTGGGGTCAATAAGAGATCACAATGCAGAAATGCTAGCATACCCCAAGAAACACAATAAACTACTGCTGTTCTGTTATAAGAGGGGAACAGATTGGCAGCGCACCACGGCCTTTTTAATAATAGAAGACCAGGGTGCACTAGGAAGCTGCCATAGCAAACATGGAAGAAAAGGCCAGTCGATGGAGTGGCCGCAGCAAACATGGGAAAGCTGTATAGAGCAGAACAGATGCAATGGCGTCTTTGGACATGAGTTACACTGTGACAAAGAGTTGCTGATATCAGTCACACAAAGGTTTCTAAGTATCTCTAGCATTTTCCAAGACTGAAGATATGTGACATTAAATAAATATATTATGGGGGAAGGATTATTAAAAAAAGACTACAATCAAGGTGTACAGTATACAAAAAGAGACAAAAATAGAACATAAGGTGTTCACCCTCAAATGTCCATCTCGTTACTATTCGTTGCAGCTGAATATCTCTTGTTCCCAGAGTAGATTGCAGGAGTTAGGATGTGCTCCGGGTGCCGGCAGGTCCACCAGCTAAGGTTTACTTGGTTAAGGGCAGGAAAAACTCCAACTTTGGCACCATCCATAAAATTCCAATGCTTTAAATCATGGAGGTGATTTAAAATATTTCTCTTTATAGTGCTTGGAGTATGTTAGAAAATCAATGAGAGGGGGGATTGGCAGAAAAAAACTATATAATCGTGAAGCTTTTTGGATCCTAATGCTGGATACAAGCTATCCAAAAGGGTTAAATTTTAGAAATGACGTAATGTATATTTATTAAAGCAGGTCCCCAACAATCCGATAACATGGAGATAAATATAATAATTAGGAGGTGTCTAATTTTCAATATCGCTAAAAAAAAAATTAAAAAACAAAACCTATCCTCATGATAGGTAGTACAGGAATTCCTCTCTCATAACGGGTTAAATGACATGCATTGACTCTCCATCCAGGAAGGGATGGTTACATGGTACTATTGAGTGTTTTTAAATGAAATATACAACACTATAGGATATTCTGCGAACAAGGGCTATATCCAGCCCGAAATGACATTATTTTACATGTTTTTTCGTGCACCATGTTTAGTGTCTTTTAATAATAATAAGTCATAATAAAGCACTGGAATTTTATGTATGGGGCCAAAGTTGCAGTTTTTCCTGGCCTTAATCAAGTACATTCAAGTTGGCCTGAAACAGTACATTTTTGTCAATGTTTTTTGTCATCGCTAAAGGGATCCACATGCTATCTAATCTCTGAAAGGGTACCAGAAAGTTCCACAGATATTTATTCCTACTGGTGTTGATATTCGACTGAAAAGTGAGCACCATCAAAGATGTCTCTCCTCATCCCCCGTTCCTGTATTGAAATAAGCTGCAGGTTCTTATAAGCCAAACATGCACATTTATGGAGAATCAGGATTGATAACTGGTGACCACATAATCTTTGCTTGATAATAATCCCTGTTTATATGGCAAGAACATATTCCACATTGCTTTAAGGGAATGTGTCATCAAAAATTACTTATTGTTTTCATGTTAAACACATTTTTTAAGAATTTTTGGTTAAATATTTTTTTAATTTTCCATATCACTTTCAATATTTTTCAAATAATTCTTAAGTCCTGCAGTTTTTACTTTGGCCACTAGGCCTAATAATAGTCTGACACTTCCTGTTCTGTAGAGAAAGTTTTTCTCATTGTCCCGCTGATTATCAGCACAAAGAGGGTAAAACTGAAAGGAGACACAGTTGTGAATAGAAACACAGGATCCACCAGTCACAAGGAGGAGATGTCACAGTTTTACCCTTTCACCTCCCTGCACACTGATTTCTTCCAGGTCCAGAGCATGACTAGAAAACTCTCCTATAAAAGTGAATGGGATTGAGTCAGTCTAAAGTCTCCTATGTGCATGAAGCTACTGTAAAGCATCTCTCGGACTGCTTTTTAAAGCAGTGAAAACAAAGCCAAAAAGTGGCCCAAAGTGAAAACGGGGGGGGGGGGGGGAAAAGACTTAAAAATTTAAATTAAAAAAATATTTAAAAGTGATATGAAAAATTTTAAAAAAAAAAAAATTCCCTAAAAAATGTTTTTAATAAAAAAAAACGGGTTTAAAAACCCAATGACTCATTTTTTGATGACACTTTCCCCTTTTAACAATTTTAAAAGATAATGGGGCAAAAAAAAAGGCAAAAAAACCCCAGGGGGTTTGGGTTTTCTGTTTACAACATTTTTAACAATCAAAGGGGTATTTTCCCCAAAACACGTAATTCTACGATTATTTTGGGGTGTAATTTCCACTGAAATATGCCCAAAATGAGCCTAAAATAATGTTCTATGTAGCTCTCATTGATTCCAATGTAAAAGACACGCCATCATTCCCGCGACACGTATTTTACAAGTGTATTTTGGGACGACTTCATTTTATGAAAATTTTAAGGGGCCTTGTAAATTCTTGGGCTTTTAAACCGCACTGAAATCCCCAAAAACAATGGTGAACTTATTCCAAAATGTAAATCCGCACCCAAAACGCCCCCACATTTTGAAAAAAACTTCACTTCGGGTTTTTTTGGGACTTGTTATAAAGCGAAAATTTTTTCCCATTTCAAAAATACGTTGTGTGGACATACCTTAGAGAAAGTAGGGGTGCAGAAGGTAAATTTGCTTAACTTGCATTATGAAGTGTGTTAGGGAGCATGGAGAGAAGCTGTGGAATAAAGGCATCATATAAGAATTCTTATTAAAGAGTTGGTGTTAATAGGGGATGTTATTAGTAAAATACAGAGCATTGGTAATAGGATCCCAATTAGAGAATGTGAAAGACCACCCTAAATGCACACGTAAAACTGGGAATTAATCGGGTAGTCCAAGCTGTAGCCCGAGAGAAATTCTGTACACAGGAGGTTTTGATTATGGAGGACGCTATTCTTAGATCGTTGGTAGAATGCGAAATTTAGGGAAATAGACCGAGATGAGGGAAGAGATGTAAGGGGTGCAACAATGTGGAGAACTTTGTGTGCGAGAACTAGAATTTTGAATTGAGCTCTATTGGGAATGGGCAACAAGTGCAATGACTAACACAATGTAGAGGGCCATTGGAAAAGATTTTCTTGTATTGTCGTGCAGACCTTTCAGCTAATTTTTTTCTGTGAATTTTCATTTTGTGAAACAGACTTTGCTGTGGATTTGGATATGGATCAAACCACACAAGTAGATTCCGCATCAACATCCACATAAATTCTGCTGCTTGACCTTCGTCTAGAAGTTGGACAGAGATTAGCCTGGTTGATGCATTCAGAATAGTATGAGGAAGGTTAGACTGATAGTATTAGGTTGCAATAATCAAGGTAAGAAAGAATTAGGGTAGCAATTACTGAAGAGCTTTTGCAATTTCCACAGTGAGGAAATGGCAAATTTCTGGAGATGTTTTTGAGATGTGCATGAAATAGTCATAGAAATGAATAGAAGAGTGAAGAAATCAGGCGATACCTTTTACTCATAGAAATGAATGCAGGGAATAAAAGATAAAACCAAATTCAGCATAAAGCCCTGACAGCAGTTTCACAGCTCAAGAGTTATGGCAGTGCCACACACTAACTAGTTTTTCTTGAAGTACCATGCTATTTATGCTGTCTATAATTAGCTTAAAAGGGTGTTTTTACCATGCTGTTTCATGGAGTCACAGCCAGCTTCTGCCCCCACTTTCTGTTCAGTCTGTAAGTGGTTCTATAGCAGTGATTGGTATATCAGCTCTGCTATTCCTAGCTGAGCCTGTTATAGTGCAATGACTACAGGAGATGTAAAATCTGTAGAAAGCAAGACTATGGAGCTCTAAGGAGTGAAAATGTGTCCCTATCTTCAACAAATAAAGCTCTGTTGCTAGAGATTACACACAGCAGGGAGTGACTCTCCATGATCCCAGCAATCAGATAAGAGAAAAAGGAGAGAGATGGTTGGTAACCAGGAGAAACTTGTGTGTCCCGAGAAAAAATCTTTCTTATCTCCTCAACAAAGCCACTTAAAACAGCAATGTATTTGATAATAGTCTTCATTTACCTTTGGCTACATGTTGAAAGCTAATGGACTTTAACGAAATGGAATCCTATGGGCAGCAAGTTGGTGTTTGATCATCAAAGATTCACCTTTTACTGATTCTGCCTCTCTGCTGGATTGTGGGTGTTGTGGAGGAGCAGTAGTGAAACCTCTAGCCCTTTGATCAAAAGTAGAATTTTGGGATGACATGTATAAAAACTAGCTCAGACTACAGTCGTACATCTCATTAGGATACTGTAGCATTCGTCAGTATGTATGAAAGTGTCTCACAGCACTTTGTAAAAGTGGCCCATTGTGAGAAATTTAAATTGGCATGGACACATTATTATTAGTATTTATTTTGAAGCGCCATTGATTCCAGGGCGCTGTACATTCAAGGGGGGTTACATACATAACATATTTCAAAAAAAACAATGAAAACGTAAAAGACTTACAAACTGGCACGAGGTTCTAATTTTTAGAAATGTGGCAAACTGATCCCTAAAAAATTGGGCCACACAAACTGTCAAGGGTATCAGACGTGCGGCAATTTTTTGTCGAAAGGCCCTTAAAAAATATCACGGCCAGAGGTTTTTTTTGGCTCAAATCACGCCAGAAACCTGGCGCAGCCACGTTCATACATGTCTCCCTTGGTTTTTACAGCCTGTCCTGATTGGTGAACAGTCCGGGTTTACCCCTTTCATACAAAATAACTATTCATATTTTTAAAATTACATTAAAGATTAATTCTGTAGATTTTTTAAGTAGTTAAAAACTTTTCCTGCAGGCTAAAAATCCGTCAAGGGACCAATTTGCAGAGGTCGAGCTGAAGATGTCACCGTGAAAAATTTTGAACTTGCACGGGCTTTCTGTTTTTAATTAAGCTCCCTTTATCAATTCATTGATAAGAAATTTCTTTTTCCCCGTCAATTAATAATTAAGGAAGTGCATGTAATCTCAGATACTGCAATATTCTGAACAGGTAAGCGAGGCGTGTAAGCCTTTGAAAGCAACCCCTACGTGGGCTAAGGAAGGCCCCAACACGAGGGGAGCATTTTCTCATGTAAAGTGCCGCTTTGTTACCCCTTTGGGACCAAAGATTAAGAGGGTCCAGCATGATCAGTAGACAAGAACATCCCTCATAAGATCCAATTCCATAAAAACAGTACTGCAAGTAGTGATACAAAACAGTGCTGGCAAACAACCTCACAAAAACGATGAACAATTTAATTTTAAACTTTATACACACCCCTGCCTTTATTTCTGAATGTTATTATTCTATTATGAAGCATAAGAGCCACCTCCACGACCATGCTTCTCACACCAGAGCTGATAGACCTTGTGATGAACCAACTTGTTGGCTTTTCCTGGGCTCCACCCTTACCTTTAAGAGGGGCACTTATTTTATATTTCCCCGCAGGCCTCACAGAAGCTTTTTGGGAATTTTCTTGGCCCAAGACCAGAGAGCTGGATGGCTGTTTTTTATCTTTTCGAGGAAATCTTTTTTTATGGCAGTCCTTGATTTGAAAAAAGTGACCCTTTTTCTTGGGAAAAAACCTAAAAAAACACTGAGATTTTAGGGAATGAATGCAGGGTTTTAATTTGGCACACAGGGAAAAAACAAATTTTCCCACCACCGGAAAAAACATTAAAAACTGTAAAAAACATTTCATAGACCTCAAAAAAAATCTGAGCTGCAGTTTACATGCTTGGATTTTCTGGGTTGGTTTTAAAAAACCACGTTTTTGCAAAAGCTTCCAACAAAATCTGCTGTGTTTCACTCAGAAAATGGCAGATTTTTAAAAACTATTCAATTCAATGGGTAAAACAAATTTAAAAAAAACGAAAGAAAAATGCGCAAAAAGCAAAACCCAAGTGAAAATCGGGTTAATTGGATTCCAAATCCAACCAAATTTTACTTTGCCGTGGGGACGCAGCATCAGTCACAAAAAAATTGACTCAAAAATTTAAAAAACCTTCGGAATAGGGGTCCTTTAACCCCTTTAACCCCAGGCCTAAAAAAGTAGTTAAAAGCCAGAAAGTTTTTTTTTTTAGTTTTTGCCTTCTTGCGTTTAAAAGTTGAAACTTTTTATTTTTTCAAGGGGTGCGTTGATGAGGCCTCTTTTTTTCAAGACAACTTTATTTTAAATGGGGAATAGTTTAATTTCCCTTATAAATAATTGCGAATTTTTTTTTTAAAAAATGTTCTACTTTTTTTTTTTACACCTTTCACATTCCAACTTAACTTTTTAGATTATTCTAAGGTTATTTTGGTCGTGCATTATTTATTTTGTGGGGTTTTTGGGTGTTGTAATTTTTGCCAATTTTTTTTAATTTAAATATTTTTTTTTTTTTATTTTACTTTTTTTTCATTTTTTTTTTTTTTTATTTTTTTTTTTTTTTTTTTTAAATTTTTTTTTTTTAATCCCTGAAGGGAAACATTGTTACATTTTTTACATTGTTACAGTGTTCATTTTTTTTAACACTTTGTAATTATTAGCATATTTAAAAATTTCTAAAACATTTAAACTGTGTCAGTTGGCACGGCAATGTCAGGACAGCCCCAGTGTGCCCTGGTCACTGGCTCTTTCACAGACAGCTCTGGGCCAAAAGACGTCCGTGACGAAGACCCGCACCGGGGATGTCAAAAGACGTGCTGGTTTTTAAGGGGGTTTAAAAGTGTTTTTCAAAAATAAAAAAATCCTGCTTTCTTTAAAAAAAAGGTTATGTATGGGAAAAACAGTTCATTCCTTACTGGACCCAAGCCTGATACCGCCCCCAGTCTTCAGACGGTGGTGGGTTTAGGCAAAAAATGGGACTGAAAAACAGCCCGGTAAAAAAAAAAAAAAAAAAAAAACCCCTCACATCAAAATCCACTCTGAATTTTCCCTTTGGGCACTACGCCCACTTTTTAAAAAAAAAAAAAAAGCATTAATTCAGGGAAGAAATTTTAAAATTAAAGGGGTTTTTTTCCCGGGAAATTCAAAAGCTCGTTTGTCTGCGGGGCCGATTTGAAAAAGAAAAAAAGAAGCAAGTAATAAAAAAATAAAAATTTTTTAAGACCGGGAAAACCCTTTTAAACATTTAAACCTTAACCCATTCTCATTCGTACAAACCCACCCATCCCAAGCACCCCAAATGGAATATAAACCCTCTTGTGGCCCAAACAGTAAAAGTACCCCCCGACGACTATGGGACTTCCTTTGCAACCCCGTTTTAGTCTTTTAAAAGGTAGGGGTATGTAGTATTTTTCCCCCCATTTTTGGCAAGCATGTTACAGCCCCCCTTAGGTAGGTAGGTAGGTATATAGGACACTTTAAATTTATAGGTAGGTTTATAATTAGGTGGGTTTACACATTAGGGAGAAAAGATTTATAGGTCCCCCATTAGGAAGTATATGGATAATTATTTTAGGTATTTGGCCCCCCCAATGGGTAGATAGTATTGGTTCCCTTTTGGGTAAGTAGCAACGGGGCTGTAGAGGTAGGTAATTTCCCCCCAGGATTATAGACCCCTGGGGGTAGGTAGAAAATGGGCCCCCAAAAAAATTGGTTGGTGGGTATATAGGTCCCCAATAGGTAATAATCCCCCCATTCTTAATAAGGTCCTTTTTTGAAAATAAAAAAAATTTTAAAAAAAACCCCCCCCAGCTTGTTTCTGGGCAGGCGGCATCAACTGCTTTGCCTGGACACTATTTAAAATCTCATAGCCCAAAATTAAAAGGCAGACCTATAAGACGCGGCGCAGTGGGAAATAACGGCTTTTAAAAATACCCCTGCACTGTTTACTCGTTAGGTGCAGGCTTAGCCGGACGCTTCAGGGGGGTCCGGGGGAGGAAAACCATAGCTCTCTGCCATAGTTTTCAATATTATGCGATCTTTTTTTTTTTCCCCTCCAATCTGATATTTTTAGCCACAAATTTTGCTTAGCCCTTTCTGAAATGTTTTCCAGTGGGAAGGCTACATTTTTTAAAAGGGAGGGTCACAATATTTTCTGGGGCCAGTTCGTATATTGTATATTGTTCCCCTCCCAGGGGTCAATAAAAACTTAGAGGGAATTTTTTGCCCGGATCTTTATGGCACTTTAATTGTAAATACCCAAAATGGGTGAGATGTCCCGGTTTTTAATTTTGGGTTGCAAGAGACAGGGGGGGGGGGGGTTGAAGGGGAATAAAACATTGGGGCACGGCCCTTGTGTTAAATTTTTTAAACAGGGTGGGTCAACTCATTTTTTCACAGAATCATAAACTTTGTTATGCACTTTTTTGGATAAAAAAACCCTTTTAATTCCAAACAAAAATTTTTCAACAGATTGGACATACCTCAGGTACATGACAGTGATCTAAAAATTTGCTCTTTAAAAACCACATTTATGCACGAATTGTAATACTTACATATACATACAGTTACCAAACAACACACCATACAATGGGGCAAAAAACCATGTATTACCCAAAATTTTTA